>CAEFZY010058969.1:0-111460 GCA_903066815.1 Brachyrhaphis roseni | reverse complement strand
ATACTGTATATACACACACTGTTGGACCGCTCCCATGCACGGTCCAACAGCGAGAGCAGAACCAGCATTTTCCACAACTATCTAGATGACTCAAATTATTTTTTGGGTTATTCACTTAGCTTTCTGACTGTCACACTCATCCAGGTGAGAGTTGGTCCAGGTGCGCTGCTTTACTTGTTGTCTGATCGTTCCAGGTGTCTTTTTTTCAGTTTGCCTTTCTTTTTACTGCTACTAAGTAAACTTGGTGGTGGTACTGACGGTATTTTATTGCAACTGTTATGATTTTCAAGCTCTATTTTAAAATCATTAAAAAAATCACTAAGTTTACAAATAAAACTGATGGATACACTAAATTCAAAAATATATATTTTATAAAATAGACTACTCTGTGTTGTTTGGCAATTTTTTTCTCCCCCCAAACTGACGACACTATCTCTGAGATATGTGAGTCAAGGCACATATCTTGACTCTCAATGTGTTGAGCACTGATGATGCACAAAAGATCTGATGCAGAATGGTTGACATATTAAGGAGGTATAGCTGTTGGAATAATCTACGGGGAGCAGTGGAGTCAAATTACAATTTAAGGCAATTGGGCTCTTTAGAAGTTAAAGGTAAAGACACCAAACTTCATATGAAGTTTGGTGCAAATCAGATGATGCATGTGTGATTTAGAGTCAAATGTAGACTGGAATTCGCCATTCAGCCATGCCCACATGCTCCAGCCAGCAGCTCATGTTGAGAGAAGGATTTGCCAACATGTTGTTCTATTTCATTAAGTACATTAAATCTGTATTAATCAGAGTAAAAGGGGGGAAAAAAACAGTGGGAACAAAGGCAACTTTATGCTAGGGGGACTCTTCCTAGTGTGAGTTGATGTCACCAATTGATCATGTGTATGTGATAAGCTTGTGATAAGTTATGACAAAGAAAGTTTGATCCAGCTGGGAGATACTTTTTCAATGCTTCAATCATAAATAAGGAAGCATTAAAAATAATTGTAGAACCTGACCTTTTAGACTGTATTCATCTAGTTTAACTTCCTAAGTTATACTTTCTTTTATATATTTAAATGTAATTAGATTTTGTCCAAACAAAATTATTTAAGAAATTCCCTCTGGTTACCTGAGCTATTTTAGTGAACAAAATGTTCCACATGGTACAGGATTTGAAGTTCTTGTAATTAAACCTTTCAGTCTCAATTAGTATTATAAACATCTGTGATGACTCTACATATATAAACTTTATCCACAAGTGTAAAACTGTACTATTCTATGACAACAGTTGTCAAAGGTCTCTAAAACCACAGAGTTGGACTCCCTCCTGGCAGTAAAGCTCCTGGACAGATGGGCTTCTGAGCATATTCAGCTCATGTTCCCTTTCAGCAGACTGGGAGAAGTCATCTGGGCCCTCCCCACAGCCACCTTCATCAGGATGACTTGGGTAACCTGGATGAACCATAAGCTCTGCTGTGACGACTGGTTGATGAAGGCCAGGTGCTCTTCTGGAGATGGTGTTAGAAGTTCTTGTTCCCAAAGCTTGCTTGAGAGCCCTCTGCAGGCTCGAAACTGACATGTTCTGACCCATGGTGGAGAGTCCCAAGTACACGTCTGGCCACCTGCAAACATTATAAAGTATTACAATATTGCAACAAAAGGAGGACTAAGAGCTCTAAAAGCAATCAAATTAAATCCACCCACAGCATTCAACATTATACAGTGCACCCAGAAAGTATTCCCACGTTTTAAAAATAAATAAATAAATTTAAAAAAAATATATATATATATATATATATATTTGCAAAGATATAACTTAGGTATATCTTTGCAAAAATTAACGCCAGCATATGGGTATAGCAGACCCTTACAAAAGAGAAGAGATGTTGGCAGAGGCATGTGGGGCTGCAGAGGAGGTATTGAGGCTGCAAGACTGAGGCTCAGCTACAGATTAGGCTTGCTGATAACAAAAAGAGTTTTAAAGCATCACTTCTCTCTGTGAATGTGGGGAACATCAGTTCACTACTCAGTGAGATGGATGATGGGACAGTACAGTCTTCAATCTAGTCTGTTGTCCAGGTGAGGAGAGGAAAAGCTTCCAGAAGGAAGGTAGAAACTCCACCTCTTATGATGGAAATAGTGTTAACACTCTTGTTTCTGGGAGTCTTCCAGTTATGGAATGTAGAGAGAGGACACAAGCAAGAGGACTCCCAGTTAACCGTATAATTCTTTCCTATTTCATTGACCCTTACTTTCCATTTTCGACTTAAGAGTCAGCATTAGTTTGTGTTAAGACTATTCCATCCAAAATGAGCAACTCTAAGAATTCTAAATAAGGCACAGTTGCTCCACCAACATGTGCTACAGGGAGGCTAGCATCAATGTTCCCTCTAATTTTGATGTGTCTGGGCATTGTTGAGACGCTTATCCGAGTCACACACACATATGCTTGCATACACAGTCTCATACTTGCGCAAAAGGCTTTTGGAGAAATAGAAACGGAAGGGACACAAAACAGCGACGAACCACTGAAGAGGGGAATCAAAACATCAACGGACCACTGACCAACGTAACTTCCGGTTAGCGAGTAACTGCCTCCCGGCTATGAGATAGTAGACGCAGATGATGTTGATGCTGTTTAGATTCGGACACATCCACTTCTAGATTGTAAGGGTGAGCGTCTCTTTCTTTCTTTTTTAGCGCTAAAAAAGAATAAAATACGTAAAGTCTGATTGCTCTGTGTTGGCTGATTTTTCTGCTTCGTGTGCTTGCATGTTTTGATCCATCGGGTTTATGAACATGATTATTTCTCACAACAGCATACACACAGCCTCCCAGAGCACACTGAGGACCACCTTGAGCAACATCAAGTGTGCGCACTCAGGGGCGCAACTACAACCCCCCCACATAAACTTGTACAAGTGAGCTAAAGGACCATTTCTGTTAGCCTGTGTCTAGAACCGCATCTGGGCTGCAGGTCTGAAGCATTTTGTTAGCATGTTTTTCAACATTCTTATATCTTGATAGGAACTTGATCCAAACTGGTAACCCATATTAATAAAATGGTGAAATTCTATTGACCACAAAACACTGTATTTATAAAAGATATCAATGTTTTTCCTACACAATCCTAACAAATGTTTTTAATGTTCCCTTCACAATATTTATTTATTTACTATTAATCTATTTGTATGATTTGTTCTTTTAAATTGCCATTTATATTATTTTTTGTTCTCAGGAAATGACTGAGGGATGAAGAGACTGATGTCTGGTTCTTTAGGTTCTGCGGTTCCTCTCCTGATCCATTCTGTCTGATATCTAACAAGCCACTGTGGCCCTGAATATCGCTGACACATTTTTAATGCCCCTATTAAACGTCACTGTGATTGTTTAGCCTGGAATCTGTGTCTTTCCACAACCGTCGGTATTTTTGCCAGGGGTTTTGCTTCTAAGGACAGTGCGGTATCGGGTGGACATTTTAAAAAGGGTTGATAGCAGCTCACTGCGGCTGCGCAGTGTCCGTCTCCAAGCAACCGTGACAACAGCGTCAGTTTGTGAGAGAGGGAGGGGGGGGGCCCTATTTAACTGACCTTAATATTTCCCGTGTTTTGTTTTGGTCATTATTATAACACTTATTGTTGAGATGTGTGATAGTTTGTCTATCAGACATTTATAGCAATACGGAATAAATCGCGTCCCGTTTTGGTTCAATACGGGCTGAGAAACAACAACCACCGGTCATTTTAGGCTATCTTAAGCTAACCTGAATATTTACAACTCTCTTATTGATACACTAACATTACTTACCTTCTGTCTTTCCACTACTTTGAAAAGCTTTTCTTCGTCTCTCTAACGTATTTATCCCTCTTCTGTTTTCTGTTTTGTGCACCGGAGTTTTTTTCTGCGCCCAACTTTAGCTCCCTGTTGTCGAGGCACTAATACAAATTTAAAAGAGAAAAAAAAAAATCGCGCCTCAGCGCCTCCCAAGCTACCTGTATGGGAGGGGAGAGCGGCTGGCAGGAGGGGAGGGGCGCCTCATCAGTGCTGTTCCTCTGTTATTGATCATTTTCATACACTAACAGCTGTTAAGTCATGAAATGCTGACTAGAAAAAAAATTCCCTACATCGTTTTTTGTTGCATACGCTGCATAGCGGCTTTTGCGCCACTGCATTCATCTTAAATTTGGAGTAACCGAAACAACAATTATTGACAACAATTTGACCTTTTACTCAAAGTCAAACCAACCCCAAGAAATTAGAAAGTGTGTAATCCAATCTTGAAATATCTTTATGTTTTGTAGCTATTATTTACTCATCCATTGTCTATAAAAATCCAATATTTTTTATTTGATTTTTAATTACTATTTAGCAGCTAAAATAAAAAAGACTCAAAAAGTTTGCTTTTATAAAAATATCTTGCATTTTTGTGGCCCATGTGCTAACTTCAACTTAATAATTTTGGCTCTTATGGCAAAAAGTTTGGAGACCACAATTTAGGCTGACATCAGAAGTCAGACTAAAGATGTAAAACCATATTATAAATAGATACAATCATTATATTGGATGTTAATGCTTTTTGTTGAGGGATGAGAAAAGTTTGGGAACAAGTGTCCTTAATTATCTTCCATGCTTTCTTCCCTTCAGCTTAACCAACAGGATTTAGTTGACAGCCAAGGAAAAAGATTGATTTTGCACCTTTAGAAAAAATATATATGTTGATTAGCCTTTTCTTTTAGCTCATTACTCCAATAAGTTACATAGGATAACTCTGCTTTAGTTTTTAGTTTATTCATTTCTTATATTCATTCTCTGTTTCACACCAAATCCACCTGCAGAGTTTGATGCCAAAAATCCAGTCTCATCTGGCTAAAGCTTATGGTCCCAGTTAAAATCCCAACAGAATTTAGAAAACTATATGTTTACATTAGATATGGTAGGACAAAAACCACTACTGACACCAAGATGCTGCTCTTTGCAGCAGCATTCAAGCTGGGAGTGTTTTGTAAAGCATCACTTATGATCCTTCTATCAAGATAAATATGTCCAGCCTTGTGTTCAGTGAAGAAAAATGCGTCTGTTTTATTATACCCGAGGCAAACACAAAGTCCTGGGTTGCTAATTAGAAGTTCCTAGAAACTCTCATCTTAAATAAGTCAAGAATATTTTTTGGTACTAAGTGTCTTTATTTGACATTAAATTGACTGGAAAGAGGGCAGAAAGATAAAGGGGATGACATTAAGCAAATGACTTTAAGGAAGCAGTCTAAGCCAGGACTGCATCGTCTTCACAACTTAGTCACACAGAACCAAAGAACAGATCCAAATACTTCAGATTATGTTTCAGATTCTAAAGACAAAAAAGCAAAAAATACATTACATTAGAAATTATACAGGAACAGAACAGTGTTCTCAATAAATAATAATGGAAAATCAAGAATGAATTAAGTAAATAAATGCTGACACAATGACTAACGTTGCCATGATATATCACAACAAAAGTAAAAATAATTTTAAATAGTTAATTTAAATTGTCAGTGAGTTTATAAATGATGGATTTATTTTAAACATTTTACACATCTGTGTGCCTGCTTACATGTTTGAAATTCAAAGTGAAATTCAAACTAAATCCCTTTATTAAATAATAAAATAAACATTTTGTTGCATAAAAAGCAATTACATTGATTTCCTTTAATGAATTTGAACTCATTGAGTGATTTTATCTTAAATAGAAAATGTATACAGCTCTGGACGAAATTAAGCGACCACTGCATTGAACCCCATTGAAAACCTCATGGTTATTCCATCAAATATTGATTTCTGAACTCTTCCTGAGTTAAAGCATTAGTATGAATAGGAACTTGTTTTCTTTGCATCATTTGAGGTCTGAATGCACTGCATCTTCTCCGTTATTTTGACCAATTCTCATTTTCTGCAAATAACTACTAAATCTTTGCTTGGGATTTCGGAGACATGTTGTCATCAGTTTATAGAATAAAAGAATAATGTTCATTTTATTTAAACATATACCTATAAAAAGTAAAATCATTTTATGTAAATCATTTTATGTGGTCTCCTAATTTTTTCCAGAGCTGTAAATATATCTATCTACATATATTGTGCAGATTTGGCTTAATTACTGCTTTGAGTTTGTTATTTTTTTCAGCAAATGGCCATATGCCAAGTAGATTGATTTCTAAATTGACAATTATTTCAATCATCGCTTATTAATCCGATTAATCCTTTCAGCACTACGGCAACTTTTTTATGGGTGAGGTGAAGCTTTTGCAGTTGGAAGGTCTCTTTACCATCACCCTAAGTTTTTGCTCCATCAGATTTCCGTCGGTCTCTGTGCAGATGTGTTTGCGTGTCATCGGGTGTGAGGCGAGTCGTGTGGTGGTTTGATGGTGTTTGTCACCCCGACCATAGAGGCATGACAAACTTTGTCAGTCTAGTTTACCCTGCTGACGATGAAACACATCCTCCAGAGTTTCTTCTGTCTCCCATACTCCCTCCTCTCCACCTAGATGTGTAAAAAATGCTCCAGATGACCAGTTTTTTTCCCTCTTTTTTTGTTCTTGTTTCAAACCCTTATCTGATGAAGTGACAGAAAGAAGAACGGATGAGGAGTGGAGGAGAGCAGATATTCATCTTTGAGAAAAATATCTTGGAGGGAGAGAGAAAGGAGGAGTGGAGGAGCGGGTGCTGGGAAGGAGAAACAAGGGAGAGGAGAGAGTGGGAGAGAGTGTGTGTGAAAGAGAGAGAGTAAGAGAGAGAGAGGGCTGATTAGATTGGAGAGAGCCAAGGAGGTACGGCTGTACTATTGAGCAGAGGGAGAGCGTGACTGAGTGAACACCGAATCACAGCGAAGTCCACAGCCAGGCGGATGAACTGGACCTAAATCAACAAATGGAGACTGAAAAACTGGATGGATACTGCGTATAAAGGAGGATGTGTTTGCCTTAATGTGTGTGTATCTCTGCATCAGAGCTGCGAGGAACCCACGGGGAGGCGAGGGAAAATAGCGGACAACTCATTCGTCTCCCTTGGAAGCAGAGCTGTGAGCCAGAACAGAGTCAACCGTGGGACTCGCTGGGATTTTGAATATAATCTCAGTAAGTACTGACAGAGCGGGGAACAGGAGTGTGTGAATGATTGTTTCAGGCTGCTTTTTTCATGAAGAAACATTAACAAAAAAAGGAAGGGGGGGGAGCACACCAGTGATTTTTCTATTGTGACATTCATTGTCAAACTGCATTTTTTCCCCCCCTCTGATTTGAACATGCAGCCCAGACTTGACTCTGTGCGTTTGTGCCTCTTCCTCAGCGCCGGTGTGTGTGTGAGTCAGTGTGTGTAAGCTGATAATAGCAGCTCCATTGGTATTCAGCGGAGGGAGCTCCAGGATCTCGCTGCGCCTTTTCCCCGGGATGGGATCACAGAGCAGGGATTGTGCTTGCCTGAGGAGAGCCCGCTGAAATGGGTGAGTGTCCGCGTCTCTCATCCCCCCTCCCAGCCTCATCACTCCATCCTCTTTCACCTCAAATGTGTCACAGCTCACCGGTTAACTCATCTTCCTCCCGTTTTAGTTTCATCCAGAGCGTTTTTTTCTACTTCTGAGGGTCTCCCTCTGTTTTCCTTGCTTAACCCGCTCACCCCACCGCTGCCCCACCTGTTTCCCTCCATCCCTTCGCATCCCCACACCTCTCAATCATTCCCGAAACAGAACTGTCCAGTTTGATGGATTTGGATAAAATTGGACTGGCTCGCTTCATTTTTTGCGCTTTGCCCCCCCACACCCCACCCCATGCCACTCTACACCGCATTTCCTGCCTCCCTCCCTCCCTCTCTCCTTCTTTCCCTCCCTCTCTCCATCCTCCCATCCTCGGCTGTGTTACCCCTCCCTCCCTTCCTCGCCTCCATCCCTCTCTTCTTCTCTCCTCAAGCTCTTCTCCACATTCTGTTTGAATTCAGGCTCACCAGAGATGTTAGAGTCTATCCTGACACAGGCAATCAGCAGTGACTGGTGTGTGTGTGTGTGTGTGCGGGGGGGTGTGTGTGTGTGTGTGTGTGTCAGTCACCTTTTTTGGCTTTATTTTGGTGTTTTGGGCCCAAAAAAAACAAAAGGTTATGAAGTAGATCAGTGTAATTAATTGCTTTCTGCCTGACAGATGTGACACATGCAACGCTGAACCCCTTCCTCTTCCTCTTCTTCTCATGTCTTTGTACTTCACGCTGACATACCTTCTGCACACCAATTCACACCCATCTACATCCCCCCACACCTGCAATGACATAGCATGCAAATGTTCCCAGCGGAGGAACACACAACAGCCGACGCTGAGCTCTGACCTAACTAAGTGTGCAGGAACACTCAGACTCCCGTCCTAAACGATCCTAGGAGGATACGGTGTCACAGGAGGGCCATATCTATCCGCAGAGTCGTATTGATTGCAGCTGATAAACTGAAAAGGCTCTGGTGCTTTATTGCAAATGAAGCGTCGCTTCATTGTGCTCTGCAGAAAGGAAGGAGTCATTCACCCGGTTTAATGAGTTCGTAAAAAGAGGTAATATAACTCCTGCATGGATCTGCTTCTTTCTATATTTCCTCTGTGACTGAAGAGGAGACCAATCCCGAAGCTGTGTGCAGAGGGAGTTTTTCTCAGGATTCAATAATTCATATTCAACAGGTACTAACTGTTGCATAGTAACAGAGAGACAAGACACCCTGTTAGGGAAGATTTGACACCTTGCTGCTATTTTTGAATCATGTTAATTGTCTTGTCTACTTAACCAAAGAGGGTGTGATTTAAAAAAAAAAAAAGTAGAGCAATAAGAAGGCAATGGCAAGAAATCCAAATTTCTTTAAGGTTAAACAAAATCAGGGTTTCATCTGCATATGTCTAGATCACACAGGTCTGCAACCTTTACAGTCCAAAGAATAATTTTTACCCTACTGGTTCAGAGCCACTTATGTTACCTGACCTTTTGAAAAAACTTATTATAATTTAAGTTTGGAAACAAAGAAAATCAGAAAACGTTTGCAAAAAGAGGATGGATAAATTTTCTTTTGTGGGATTTTAGTATTTTTTTTTAATTATGAAAAAAAGAACATGCTTATAATTACGAGAAAAAGGCTCTAAAAACATGTTGCTGGTACTTCTACTGTCAGACTGTTTTGGAATTGTAGTTAAAATATTAAACAAAAAAAAGCTAAATACTTATTATTATCCATTTTTAAAAATATTACTTGTTCTTTTCTTTATTTTTTTTAACCAAAAGTATTAGGGGCTGTTGAGGCGGGTCCAACGAGTAAATTGGAGGGACAGGAGCCGCAGGCTGCAGACCCCTGGTCTAGATGGACCATTGCTGAGTAAACTGGGATAAATGGGCAGTTTCCCAGGGTGGCATTAGAAGGGGAGCGGTTGTGTGTTTGTGTAATAAGGTGATGCATTAGAACCAAAATAAAGCAGAGAGCATTTTTGTGCTTCAGTATTACTCTACATGATTGTTGGTTGAGTTTGACAGGTGATGGATGATTTTTGTTAAAATTTAAATGAAAGTTTATTCCAATGATCAGATTTATCCACTGACTTCTTAATTTGTGTATTGAGCCATTCTTTACCCAATTAACTACCATCTTTGAATTGTTCACCCATTAGCCACATGAAATCAAGTTGTTTACTAACAACAGCGAAGGTTCAAATAGTCTCTTTGATTTGCTTTTGCAGATAATATAATAAAATTCTGTTCACTCCAACAATAGCTTTAATCAAAAATCATAATTTGAAATGAATTTATAATTACTCTTCCTTTCTGTGATTCAAAATGTTTTTAATAAAGAGATCGGAATGAGCTGATTTTTTCTTAAACTATTGAATAAACTTAAACTTAATGCATCAATCAGTGTATGCTTTTATGCACTTCTTTTGACACTAATAAACATCAGATGAAGGGCATAGAGTTTAATGCATGGAGTGTATGCATGTGATTTAATGCATAAATCACACATACCGTAAATAATCGTGTGATTTATTCATTTCAGCTCGATATAAAACTACCACATCCATCAAAGAACCTGCAGCACATTTTCTTAAAGGCGTTTGTAAAAACAGTCAGGATCGGTCAAAATGGGAATCAGTCTGGAAGAAAAAGCTTGAATCTCTAAATAAGATGGCAGAGAAAATGTTTCTTAAATGGAGTTTTCTAACCCACCTGTTGCTGCAAAATTTTTATTTTCATGTTGAAAATAAAAATACAAGTTTGACATTTCAGAAATATCAATAGTTGTGGAGTGGAAAGAGACTGAGAACCAAAGAGCCTCTTCACAGCAACATCCTGTTTTATGTCTTGTGTTCATGTTTTATCTTATTTTAGCCACTGTAGCGAGTTATACAAATAAAAGTATTATTACTACTATTATTCAAACCTTTATAACACTATTAAAAGCAAGCTCTACCTTAAAAGATATTTCAACTAATTTGCCATCAGCAGATTGTTATAGTTGTGTTACTTTATATATAAATCAAATGAGTGAATATTGTAGTTTAAATATAAAGTTCACATTAATTTTAAATAAGTGTCAAAGGTAACACTGTTTTAATTGTAATAATTAATATGTTGCATTATTTTAGCAGCAGAGGGATTAGTTTCCTGTTACATATCAAAGCAGCTGGATCATGTTAAACATCTGTTTTTATTTTTGTGTGAAAGCTGTGATACTTTGAAATCATAAAATCTATCGTATAATAATCTAAACCTCAGGGTTAGATTATAATAGGAATCTATTTTTTTCAGCCCAACAGTGAAGTTATGTTATTTAAGTGCAGTATGTCGTTCACACTTTGCGTTTTTTGATCTGCAGACACTCAACATTGATTTTTTAAAATAACAATTTGAATTTGGGATCAACCACAACACTTTAAATAAATCTGCGTTTCACTCCTGCTAAAACTCGGCGTTGCCATGCTTCACCTGACGCAAAGACTTGAGGAAGAAGAAGACAGCAGAACGAATTGAATGAAAGCAGTAAAGGTGTAGTTATTAAATTGCACAGGGGGAATAGAAGAGATGTCATGTGGAGACTGTGTGAAGATGAGCTTGTTAGGGGAGCGAAAGGATCAAATCTTAACGTGAGTGCCGAGGACTAAGGAGCAAACAAGCAGCAGAGTCGGAGAAAGAGTGACAAGGACAGAATAGACAGCAGGACGACAGCTAGGGAGGAGTGTGACAGGCAGGAGAATGACATGCGCGATAAGGCAGAGTGACACAAACGTCGCCAAGCTAACCTTTCATACACTCTCACTCCTCTTCTCTTGTACTTTTACCTCTCCTCTTCCTCTCCTTTCTAGGCCCAAAACCTGGGAGCGGTGGTCGCCGAATGGGCAGCGTGGACACCAACATGTTCCCTTCAGCAGCTAGCTTTCCACACCTGACCATCTCCAGCATCTCCAGCCGTCCGCTGCAGCCAGCGCTGAGCCTGCAGAGTTGAGGTTGGGGTTGCCTGGAGCCGTCTGCAGGAAGCAGAGATAAACAGGCCTCGGAGGAGTCGACGTGCCACCAGCCAGTCAGTGCATCAAGCAATTAAGCTGCTTGAACTTCATCTGAAATGAAATATGATGCGGTGATGCTTGAGCAGCGGTACAGAGCTTTTGGACGTGTACGGATTTATTGGCCGGATATTTCGTTGAGATTACGACACTTTTGGGGCGCAACTCAGTGCCGGGTCACTTTTTCCACATAAGTTTGTGGGCAAAGGCGAGTAATTGAAAATCACCCCCCCTGGGAGGCTAGTTTTTATTTTTACTTTTTTTTCTTTTCCAAAGGAGCAACTTCTGTACCTGAAATTTCCTGTCCCTTCTCTCACATTGCAGAGAAATACATTATGAAGCAGCACCATTCTTCTTCATCCTCCCTCAGTGACGGAGAGGGGAGAGGGACAGACTGTCCAGAATAGATAACGAATACGGAGACAGCCACCGAGCAAGGGAGGAGGAGGGGGGGAGCAGAAAACAGAAGGACAGGTGGAGAAAATAACACGAAAGGAGACAGACAGAAGAGAGAGCGAGAGAAAAAAACAGAATTAACTAGGATTGTCCAGAGTCCCTTTTTTAGACCTTCTGTAATTTCTCTGGGGTGTGTTGGAGGGTAGTTAACGCAATGGGCAGGGGAGGGGTCAGGATTTCAGCCAGAGGGGGGGCTTGAGTTCACTGTCTGGTCTGAAGCTGCTGTCTCTGCGTGTTGGTGTTTGAACTAAACCATGGCCCGGTAAACAGACACCTGTAAGGACTGACAGAGAAGCTCTGAGACAGAGAGGAAGACAGCTACACAGCCGAAGTGTCAGGCAAAAAAAAGGCAGCAGACATCCAGAGCTGGCTGAGCCGACGTTCTGCATTTCATTGTCATTCCACTCAGTGTTTTCAGAGGAGGTAAAAAGAAGCAAAGAGGAGCATCCTCGTGTTTGTGGCTCCTTTAGGATCCATCTAAGTCCATCTTTTTTCAGTAGCGATGTACTGAAAAAAGCCCAATATACAGCAAAGGGAGGGTTGTTACTAAAAAGGAAATCCAGGTTGGAAAGAGAGAGAGGGTGGGAGGCAGACAGAAGCGGAGCGAGAGAGCAGGTGTCAGAAATCCTCCCCTTCATCTGCTTGTCATTTACTCCTTTATGCTCGCTCGTCGTTTGGCACAGGGATTGATTTTCTGATGCCGCCGTTACTCCTCCTATAAGCCCTCTGCAGTCCCTGAGTGCAAGCAAGACAGAGGAGAGCAGAGAAAGACCACAACAACAACAACAAAAAAGGGAAAAGATGGAGCTTTTCTCATTGACTGATTTTTCACCCCCTGCTTTTCCAGTTTGTCGAGATGGCCTCTTGTTATTTCTTCTCTGAGTAAAGCGAAAGAAGAAAAACACCAACCAAATCAATCCCTCATTCTGTTTGTACTCAAGAACTGAATCTCCTTTCTCATCGACTGTTCCTCTACATGGATTACCTTTTCCTCTGAGTTTTAAACACTGGCTTGCTCCAGATTTCCTCCACACATCCTCCCCTCCAGTGACAAACTCCTCTAGCTCCCCTGCCAGCATCCGTGCCCCCTCGCCCGCCGGCTGAGGTGCAGGAACTCTGTGCTCTCAGATCCTAGCGCCCTCATTGACTCACCACTACAGCTATAGTATGGCACGGCCCCTCTGAAACTGTCTGAATCATTCTGTAAGTAAAGCCTCTTTCTATCTGTCTGTATGTCTTCACATGCTCACTACAGGTCATTAGCATTCATTAAGCTCATATATTGTGAGGTGCAGGAGTGGTCTGTCTTACTGCAGCATTTGGTTTTATGGTTCTTTCACAGCGGATTTGCTTTCCTGTGCTTCCTCTGCTTCGGGCAGAGAGCGTGTTTGTGCGGGGGTGTGCATGCGTGTGTGTGAGAGTCTGCCAAATATGAGTTTGATCTCAGATCCAAGCTTGCAAGAGAGTCAGTGTCAGAATAAGGTACATGGGGTGCTTTCCCTTGGTTGTGTGAACCCCCAGGGTTAATTTGAGCTAATTAATGAGATTTTTTTGCACATTTTTCACTTCTGATTTAATGTTCTAACACTGCTGAGGGTCGAATGGAAACTGGATGCATCAGCTACTGAGAATGACTCCTTGACTTCTTTATTACCTGCATTTAACATCCAATGCCTTGCAGAGATGTTTATATGCAGATTCTGCTATGTTGTAGCCTCAATCTTCAATGCATTTTACTGAGGTTGGATGTGATGGGTAATCAGTAAACAGAGTCCACTTGGTGTGTAATTTAATCTCAGTTTAAATGCATCTTTTCTGAGAAGACCTCAGATGTTTGTCAGAGGACATTACTGTATTTGTTGCTGCTCTTGGCCAGGATTCCCTTGAAAAATAGATTTTTAATCTCAATGGGTTTTTATCTTAGTAAAATAAAGGTTAAATAAAAAACTGTACCAAGAAGAAGCAGTTGTGGAGATGTTTAAAGCAGGATATAACAATCTTTGCACATAAAAAGGGTATGTAAACCTAAAAAGACATGGATGTCCATCCAAACTGAGGGCGAGGATGGTATTAATAAAAAAACAGACAAGAGTAGGAGAGGGAAATATGTGCTCAAAGTTTTATTAGGATATTTTGTGCTACAATTGTGATATGGATAAATGAGGACTATTTATTGCTTCATTTTTAGGTAGCTGTATGACTGAGACTGTGTATCACAGCCCCACAAACACAAACACTGCTCTTCAGAAACATTCCCATTTATAATGCACTTCTTTAGAACACCAGTCACATAAAAAAGTGTGATTTGTATCACTAAACTGCACACAGTAACTACATTTAATCATATTTTCACATTTATTGATATTTATTAATACTCTCATTGAACAAAAAGTAGACAAAAATTGTAAATATACTAATTCAGACAATACAGACAGTGTATCATGACACTAAAAATCAAAATTCTTATCATGACAAGAAATTTAGCACCTGGTGGAGATTCACATCTAATAAGTTTACCATAGGAACTGCTTCTCCTTGAAAAGCTCCTCAGGACTTTGTCAAAGGCTCATTAGAGGAATATTGTTGCTGACTTCCTGAAGGAGAAATGTTGGATGGAGCAGGAGCTTCTTAAAGAGACAGAGGCCCAATTTCAAGACGCTAAATTATGAAGTCAGATTTCTTTTCAGTCATATTTGATATATAAAGCATCTTATATCAACTGAAGGTAACATAGTTACTTAATTATGCTATAAAATTACATTATTTACCTGTAAAATACACAATACTGCCTCTTTAAGTTGTCAAAGTGATAGTGAAATAAACACATAATATGTACCACAGAAATATTAATTATATTGGATATTGATATCTACCCAATATATTGGTGCATTCCTAGTTAGAAACTCTACCCTATAGAGACTGAACTTTTTTGCTCAGATGAATTTCAGTCTCCTCATGTCCCAAACCCAAGAAAAGCAGCAGGGCTGAATGCAAATGCACACTAATCTGTGTTAGTCTATCACCTACAATACCGATAGAAAACATGTAATATTTTGGTTTTAACTTAACGAGACGTTTAGAAGTACATGGACGACAATGAATGAATAGTATTGCACAACGGCTCCACATCATTTCCAATCCTCTCAATCCCCAAATGAGCTGCTTGAATGAAACTCAACACTTATCTACAGCCCCTGCAATGTCCTGCATATTAGTAAGCTCATCTATCTCCATGGTCACCTCTTTATGCACTCGCACAATCACCAAGCCCTCAATCAAGATAGTACCTTCAAACAGACCAATGAACTGTGAATAACACCATTATACAAACTCCAAGTGCTGAGCATTTCAGAAAGGAAAGATTTAAAGGGGATGAAGATGGACGGAAAATGAGGGAGGGGAGTGAAAAACTATCCTGGATACAGAAAAACAAGAAGAGGAGGAGAGAGAGCGTGAGGGAGAAAGCAACAGAGAGGCAGACGCAGAAGAGGGCAGCGGGAAACAGCGAGGAAAATGGGAGAGCATGGCTACAGAGAGGCCGAAAGGCAGGAAAAGACCTCTGCTCCATGGGAGCACTCTGATGGGCTTAGCAAAGCCCCGCTTTGTTCACGCTGTTGGTCAGCCTCTCAGAATTAAGCTTAACTAAATAATACGATTACTGCAGCTGCACACTGATAACACGCTGCTGCCGATCCCCTTTGTCACTGTCAGAAAGCCCAGAGAAGAGAGGAGGAGTGGCATACGATGGCATCAAAGGCATGACAGATCCGACTACATTACACTGTCACAAGGGCCTGAGCTTCAGACGAGAGCTGGTTTCACTTTTTATCTGAAGAGTAGCCATGCAGACAAAGATACAGAGGGGGAAAAAAAAGTTTTCTCCACAAATGTCATTATGTTCCATCATGCAACACATGCACTTATCTCTTCTTGTCTCTAATAATGCGCTTTCAGATCCAAACGCTGCATATTACCTGACTGTACATGTGAGAGCATAAAAAACAGCCAGACATCTGGCCCCTGAGCCCCGTTGTTTACTCTGCTTCCTCTGTGTGGGCTTTTTGTTTTATGTTTCTCTGCTTGACAGCTTTGACACAAATTCATGCGAAGTTGACCTTGCAGTTTGAATTGTAATAAAAGCTCAAATCCCAAGCTATGTTGCACATTGATACATGTTCTCCCACCAGCAGATAAATAGTCTTCCACCCCGTGGGAGAGCAGGGGTAAAAAACAAGCGGGCAGCAGGTACCACCGTCCAGTTTGTCTCAAAGAGAACGTCTCTCTGTAGCCCATGGCTCCGGGAGTAGAGAGCTAATATAAAGACTGGGCTGGACTCAGCCCCCCTCCTACGAGGTATGAGGTGTTTCCACTCTTCTCTCAGTAGGAGCAACCATTTGCCTGCAGAGCTAAAGATTAGCTTAGAGGAGCAATTGAAAAGACACATTTACCACGTGATGGTGTGTCATGATGAGAGAAAACGTTGGAGTGCTGAGGCCACACAATGAAATCAGTAAGTTATGAAACACAGATTTTACTTTCTATTCGTTCTTTTAGATGCTATATTCAGAACGTTTTAGATTTTCCACATTTGTATTAGTACTCCTTCACCAGTTTTGTACATCTAGAGACCAAAATTTATGAGCTGTTGTTCCTTGGATTAACAGTATTTTTTAAATTTTGGACTATTCTGCCTCTCTAACACATCATATGCTTTGATTTAAAGGGGACAGATCATGCAAAATCCACTTTTTTAGCCCTTAAAGACATGTTTTTGTGTACTTTGAGTGTCTAGTAGTGCAAAAAAAATTTATTTTATGTTCTCCTGCTGCTGCATAGATATATGGGGGATTTTTTTTCTTTTCCTTTATCTTGCAAAAGTATTGCATTCCCTCGCAATAAGTTTTGCGGTCTCAATAATGTACCGGTCAGCTCATATGGCATAATTGAATCCTTAAAGTCTTTCTGCTTTTATATTAAATTATGAGAGAATTACACGATTAAAGACTGCAATACTAATGCGGTCTTTAATCTTCAGTTTAATCCGTAATCTTTATATTCTTTTGGGGTTACGTTTTAAGGTCTGTTCATTTTTCTCTTAATTTTTCAAGACGTTTTTATTTTCTATGACGTCACCGCATTTGCTAAACAAGGTCATTTTTTAAATTCAGTTCCTTCTCTTTATTAAATGAGGTACAGAGCAAAGCGGTAAGCGCCAAATAAAACTAAAATGACAGCAGAGGTTAATTTATACATGAATATTGTATTCATAAGGGTAATGAATTATAATGACATCCTGGCCATTGGTTTGATATTAGCATTCAGCCGTCTGCTTCTGTTAGCGCTATGTGCTAGCAGCTAGCTTTTAGCTGCCTCCTACTGCCTGTTTTGAATCTATTTATTTGGCTTTGTTTTTACTGTTTTTACCCGGAACACATAATCCAAATGCATTCAGTGACTTTCTTGACGCTCCTGTTATCTGATTCCTTAATTATCTGCTTTGTTTACTTCATATTGTGGTAGCATTAATATTTTGGTATTTATTTGATATGGACACGATAGTTAAACTACCAAATTGGTAACGTAAACTTTCCTGTTTTATCTGCAGTTTTAACTCCATGCTGTCATTTTTTTTACATTTATTTTGAATCGGCTATGAAGCACAAAAACCTTAAACTGCTGCTGTACAACTTTCTCATTACGTTGTTGCTAGGCAACCAAAGAGCGAGTGAATTAGTTGACGCCAGCAACTTATTAGATTATTGATTAGTTGACCTTGAGAGGTTAAGCTAAAGTCTTTCCTCTGCCTACATCTCCCAGAATGCTACACGGTTCTAGATGGCAGATCAGTAAAGTTATTGAGCCTTCTATGGCTCATGTTATCATGTGTCTATTTCGATATAATTTGTTATTAATTTATTGCCCATTCCTACCACAGCATGATGCTACCAACACCATGTTTCATGTTGTGAAAGATGTTTTCCCACCACACATTTAGAAAAAGGCCAAAAGTTCACATTTGGCCTGTTTTGATGAGAGCTCCTTCTTCCATTTGTTTGCTGAGTGTATGTTTTGTGGAAAATGTTTCCCCAAGTGGCATTCTTGTTTCTACTCTTATATAAAACAGATTTTTGGAGTGGATGAGAAATAGTCCTGACCTGAGCTGTTGATCTCTGCAGCTCCTCCAGAGTGACCGCAGACCTCCTATCTTCCTCTCTAATTGATACTCTCCTTGTCCAGCCTTTAAATGGCGAATAGCCATTTATTGATATGGTTGTAATCGTTATCATGATTTTCCTATTTTTGGATGACGAATTGAACCGAAGTCTGTGAGATGTCAAGGCCTTCAGAGAATGTATGCTGAGATAAAACGGGACTCTGCTGAATAAATATGCAATTTCAGAAGGTTGCACTAGATTCTTTTTATGGGGTTAAAGGTGAACACAATAACATTAAAAGCCACATTTATAAAGGTTTTTTTTAGGTGTATTTGCTTCAATGACATCCATTCAATGAGGATTCATGTTGAATTCCAGGAATGCAATATGTAAGTGGAACAAATAAGCAGCAGTGTGCTTAAATCAAATCGTGTTTTATTTGTAAGTCTTATACAAGTAGAAATATGTAGCGCTGAAAGATTATTTCAGTTTTTCCTCTTGACTTGCTCTAAACTGTGCCATAAATTCACATGGTTCATGAAATAACAATTTACCCCGAATTTTAGAGCCTCTCATTACCCTGGTTTGTTCTGCTCGGATCCGTTCAGATCACTGATCCAGTCA
The DNA here is from genome assembly GCA_903066815.1 of Brachyrhaphis roseni. Lineage (NCBI taxonomy): Eukaryota > Metazoa > Chordata > Actinopteri > Cyprinodontiformes > Poeciliidae > Brachyrhaphis > Brachyrhaphis roseni. The sequence goes on along the minus strand of CAEFZY010058969.1, from coordinate 92,687 downwards.
TTTAACCCGGCCCTGAAAGCAGCTGCTGCATCTAGCAAAACAGGATATGCTTCTGCTAAAAGCATTTCTGAAGCATTTTGCTGAAGTAAATAATTATTATGTTATCAACACTAAATCTATCATTTTGTCATCAACTTGGGAGTGTGACGAGCTTTTGCTGCTGCAGCCCATGACTCAGCCTCTGCTCCAACAATGAGGTAATTTGGGGATATGAGATCTGCTCAAACTCCTAACAGCACTTAAGTTTCCTCCGTTGATGGACCACCAGCACAAAGCAGCCTGCGCTAAACCTTTACCCCACAGTGCGAAAATGAAAATGACTTTCGTTTGTTCATTCCTGCTTGCTTCAGGCCGGCCGGCCTTGAGGGGAAAGACGGAGTGCGTGTGTACGAGCCGAGTGACAAGAAGTGGACATTAGGACACACATGCCCTTTCCATAATGTGCTCCCGGCTGGGCTGTTTGGCTGGCCATAAAGTGAATGCTGCTAATGGCCTCTCCGTTAATGGAGTCATTAAGACTGGATTGCAAGGAGATAAAGGCGATGTGTGTAATGTGTGTGATCTGCGGTAGAAGCGTGATCATTTGTATATCTGTACATTCACTGTAACCATCTAGTGAATTTGTATTTATTCAGCTTTTTGTTACATATTTGCCAGATAGCAACAAAACACGGTGGTGGTGTTGTGCATTAGCATTAGTGGAAAAGGTCAGTTTTCTGTTGGTGTGAATGTAACGTGGTCTGAGGCTCAGCTAATCAGTCTTAACCTGGCTCGCTCGAATCAGGCTGCCGGCTGAGGCTCGCGTCGCGGCAGCAGTGAGATTGCTGCTGCCTTGTGTGGCTGCTGGACTGACAAACTCTGATAAGCTTGATCTCAGGTCAGTTCAGGACTCATTCCCAAGAGAATGTAGCGGAGATGGAGAAAGGCATTCTGGGAAGCCTTGCGTGTTGTTTTCATGGTGGCATGACTGCTCATTACATCCATGTCAGCCTTTTGAATCTTACCACAGGGTTAGCTTATGTCACCATGCCCATCGTGTCTCGAACTCCAGTTGGTCTGGCCAGCCTTGTGCCTTTCTTCTGTTCCACAAGAAGCTGCATGGGAAAGTGAGCTCGCAGGCAGAAATAGCCTTAAATCACTTTTTCTAATTAAGCAGGGATGACACAGTGACTCAGAAGGATGGCAGGCTAAATCTGTCACTTATTTTTAAGTGTTTTTGTGCTTTGGAATCTTAGGAGAAATGTGGTCTGAATAAATATGCACACCAACATTTTTATTTGGATGCATTTCTACAACTTCACATTTCGGAGCTACTTTGTGCTGAGCTACTGCAAGGAATTTCAACAAAATACTCTGAAGTTTGTGGTTCTGACATGAAGAAATTTGAAAAAGTCTGAAGGGTGTAGGAGCTGGACTATGTGGCTACAAAACTCATCACGATATAAGGGTTTCATATCAGTTGATATTGATAATTATTGATTAATTTTGGTTTTCAGTTTCTGAAATACTGCCAAACTGGTGACTTGGCCTTTTATCCAGTTTCCTCTCGAGCTGTTGTGCTAATTATCTCGTTTAACCCCACGTCGCTTTTATTTTTAAGAAGTTGAGGCAGAGTGGTGAAACTTGAAACTGCTTCTGCTCAAGTTACTCTACAAGTTGTTGTTGGGTTGCAACAAGTTACTCAACAGGTTTTTGCTAGGTAACCAAAGAGTGAGTGATTTATTTGATGCCACCAATCTTACTTATCTGGCTGTGAGAGGTTGAATGGCTAAAGCCTTCCCTCTGTCTGCATCCCCCAGAATGCTGTGCGGTTCTGGATCAGAGTTTAGTGAAATTATTGAATCAGAAGTTTTGATTTTGATCATGTGTTTGTCGCGACACATATAGTGATTGATTTATTGCCCATCTGTAAAGGGTGGGAATACTTTTTCAGATGCAGTTAATTAAACCCAATATTTTCAGGGTTTTATAAATCAACCTACTAATACTTGAAACCCATTAAAAAGTTCTTATAACTTCCCATTTTAATAGTTCAAACATCAAATATACCTTAATATTTATTAATGTGCAAAGTGGAAACCATGTTGGCACGAACAGATACAGGTTCAGCCAATCAGCAGCAAGAAAAATTAATGGTGCTCCTGGAGTGGTTGCTGTCCAAACAGCAGCCAGTAGCATATCAAGTAGCATTGCACCTAGACATGTCAACTTTCCAAGCTGGATTACCTTTTGAATATTTTTTTGGTATGTCCTGAGAAACAAATCAGAATAGGTGGATTTTCAACAAATAAGAAAAAATCTGCTAAAACTAAACCGTGACCAGGCAGGGATCATCTGTGTATAACAGGAAGCAACACAATGATCCTCTTAACGCTGCAACCTTTCCATCAATACACAGAGCTGAACATGGGAGAAAGGGATCCTTTAAATTGTGTTTAGGTTTAGTTGCTTTACCCTAAATTACGCAGATATAGAGCAAAATGGATCCTGATTATAACATAACATTCTGATCAGCTGTTGGTCATCAAGTCATTACTTTGGTGCATCAAAGATTTAGTCAATACCAGAGTCTAGTAGTATTAGCACCAGTTCAGTGGGAACTCCCATGAACTCACTCTGGTTTGAGTAAAATATACTATATTTTGTTACAGAGTGAACTGTTTATCCTTTTATGGAGGGGATTTATGTAGAGGTCAACCAGGTAGCAGCATCCTCAGCCTCGGTGTGGCGAAACACACTTCCCACTTTTCACCTCACCTCCTGCTGAGTGTCAGTTTGCCTTGCAAGGTGTTAATGATCCTCCTCTTGTCTGCAACTATAACATTTTACTCTCCAGCAGTGAACCTTTCTTTTTTTATTATTTACAAATACATAACTGATGAAGCAGCTTTCAATGTTTTCAAGTTCACAGATAAATTTAAACTGCAGCAACAATAAAAGTAGATCTGTCAAATAATTGTGCGCCTTAATTATCCGAAAGAAACTTTTCTTTTCAAACTGCAGCATTTATGAAATGATCTAAGCTCATTATAAAATTTACCAAACACAATCTTTAATGACTCCTTAATTAGGTAACAAAAAGTCTTTTCTTTTCAGCAAACCATCAAAGCTGCTTTTTTTGTTCAATTAAAACAGAACAGAGAAAAAGCAGCTCTGTACAACGCCCTTGTTCCTGATAACAAGACTGCACTTCAACTAAGTGACACTCTCTTCATTATTTAGAGCCGTCGTTAGTTATAAAAATTTAGACAAATGATGATGGCTTTAATTTTGTTTTATTTATAATTTGAAGCTAGAAAAAAAGGTCTCAAATTTGATTAAGAAATGTTTTCCTATGAATCTATTATTTTATTCCCTTTTAGACCATGTAGTCATAAGTAGAAATAAATGCTTGAAATGTACCACTTTTCAACTATGCCAGGTCAGTAATGCTGTCAAAATTCTCAGTTTTTAAAATGTTTATTGAACCCTAAATTATGTTGTTTTTTTTTAAAAGCACCAGTTGTTAACAAATGGGTTTCTGAGTCAAGAGACTGCAATCAGACGCACCAGTCAGATGTATTAACATGCAAGTCATTTCCAGCTCGACTCCCTCAGTCCAAATGGTGATGCGCCAGCTGATTATGGGGTGCTGCCTGATTTTTAAACTGCTGCATATTTAATTGACTCAATAAAGCGTAATGCTCCGAATGGGTTTATAACATATTGTCAAGACGATATGGAAAAAGAAAAAAAAAAAACTCCAACAGATGTGATTAATTAACACCAGCTCTGTGGTTTGATTGCTGTTAGGTTTCTATGAACATGTGGGTTTGTTTGTGGGATTTTTGGGGCCATTTTCTTGTTAGCTGATTCTGCCGACTCTGAGCTGTTGCCCCCTGCTGCACAAGAAGCATCATTAAATAGCCGAGTGTTATCTGCATTCGTCCCTTTTTGAAGGATAACTTTCTTGTCAGCCAGGATGTAAAATCATATGGTGTGAATAATGTAAATTCTTACACTCGGAGAAGGATGTGTTGAGTGCTAATGAATGTGTAGGTGTGCTTTATGTAAAATTAAATGCTTTGCAAGAGACAACTTCTTAAAGCGTTTTGATACCTTCCGTGATTCGATCGTATTTGAGTGGATCCTCCAAGGCGCTGATTTAAAATGGACACATTTTTCAGTTTTATTTCTATAAGTTCATTGGTATTTGATGTAATTCACAATATTGTTTGAGCTTATTTCCAGATTCCCCCAAGCTTCTCATTTCTACAAGAATTTCTGATGTAATTTATTTTCTTTGGGTTTCTGAAGTAATTCCTGCCAAACACAAAACTGAATGTTAAATGTATTATACATGTAGATAATGAACTACATTTGAATACAAGAAAATTTTGTTTTTTAAGGACATCTTTGATGAATAATTTAACTTAGCCTTTGTCTCTGCTGATATGCTGCACCTGTTTTTTCACCTGCATGAGTTTAATTGCAGATGAAACACCGCTGGTGGTGTGTTCAGCTGTTGTTATGGTTAGCGTTAGCGTGTAGTCGATGTCAGGGGTCGATATATTTCACACTGGGAGCCCGATGGTCATGCTGAGCGCCACAAAGTATTTCAGTGTGCATATGTGACTGCCTTTGATCCCAAGTGAAACAGGCTGAGAGAGCACATACTCGGCTGATCCAACGCAGGCGATTCCAGCCTATTAGCACCTTCAGTCAGCCTCAGATCAGCTATTGGCAGGTCAGCGGTGGAAAGCTGTTGAAAGTCAGCAGGATAACTGGAGACGCAGCATATTGTGCGTTTCGTTTAAAAGATGCTTGGTTCAAGCTGTTAAGCCCTTAGGCATTAGTTAGGATGGTTGGGTATTACTGATAGATTATGGTATTAAAAAACAGGTACTTTGCATAATTAAATTTTCTCTAGTTTTGTTTAAAGCTTTTACAACAAATTTGGCCTTCAGGGAGTGATGTTTCATGAGAATGTTAGGTAGTTGTTTTAGATTTTAATATTTGAACACCACACACCGTCTACATTAATGACATTATTCCTGCTGCATAGTCTCTCAAAGAAAGATTTGGAAAACCTTCAATGTGAGGTCAGGGAAAACAGTTTTGATTAAAATCCCTGTTGTCAGTAACTAATGAAAATAATTTAGATAGTTTTTAAATACTTTATTCCTTAAAGTTGGTGAGAGTGTTTAGATTCCTGACTTCCTATCTTCCTGAGGTAGGAAGATAGGCTGAGGTGTTAATTTTTTAAATTCAGGAATTTGGTGCAATAAAATAGTAAACTACATTCAGAGAAAGCTTCATAAAGAGTTCTGTAGCACAATGTCTTCTTGGGGTCACCAACTTGCCAAAACAAGCATTGGATGAAATGGCTGTTTTTCTGTCCTACAATCATAAACGTAAATGTTTGGAGTTTGGTTCGGGAACTTTAACCTTAACTGGATGCTTTTGTCAGATGAAACATGGTTTTGGTTTTTCAGCCACGAACAGTTCAGGTTGATATGATGCAAACAGAATATCTTAGCATGATGGAGCATTCAGCCATCTTTTCTACCATCATCTGTTTGGGCAACAGCATCACAGGCAGAAGCTTAAAAAGACCAACCAGCCTGATTGGCTGGTTCTGTTCTGGGCTCCACTCTGGAAAGTCTAGTGACGACTGTTCAAAGAGGATTGTTCTGGAAATCAAGAAAATTACAGATAATGCTTGCAATATTAAAAATAAGGGGTTGGTCCAGTACCAGATGATTTCAAAAACTTTTAATTACCCCCTGGGGTAAAAACAGTATTTTTGAGTTGAACTGCACATTGCAGCACGGTGGTGAGTCGGTGATGCTGTGGGCCTGCTTCACACCCAGAGAGGTGAAGAAGTTACCTTTCTAGGCCAGAATCTTTCTAAAGTCTTTTAAACAAACACATCAATATTTTAAATCAATCTGAAAGACTTGGTGTTGTTCTGCTGATCATAAGAACAGTTATGTAAAATATTAAAAAATGTTCTTTACTTGAGATTTTTCCCCTCACTTAATAAATGTAATTAAATGCTGGATTTTCATACATTTTAGTGTGAAATTATGATTCTGCAATAACAGCTGAATTTATTTAAACGCTTTTGACACATCTTTACCAGGGGTGCCAATTATTCTGGATTGTGTTTATAGTGCTGTTCTGGCAGCTTGATAAATGTGAAATCCACGGTTGTTTTGTCTTTACAGACTCGTGGGGGAGATTGCTGTGTAGCTGCCAAATGATGCGTTATACTCAACACTTTGCCACTAACAATACCAATTTATTAGAGCTGGGCTCAGTAGCATTTCTGATTTGGATTCTCTGTAATCATTTTGGATTTCAGCGGGACCTTCTTGGTTAATTAAAGCCGAATAAACCACCCCATGTGTTTGGAAACCATGCTGGGAATGTTAAGCCAAAATCAGGAGCTTAAAAATGCTCATTATGGCTAAAAAGACAAACTGAATTTAAGGCGATATTATCTCCTCACCTGGGATCAGACGTTATTATTTCATTTATTGTTTATCTAAAATATTTTTATGTCTTTACCCCAGATAAGATTGATGGCAGGGTAAAAAAAATGCTTTCTTACCACAATCTATGCCTCTAATTGGCTCTAATGTTCTGTTTATTCCACAAAGAGGGTTTATCTGATAAGGTCAGGTTCTCTCTCACTCTGGAAAATGAGGAGAAACCACACTGGCTTTAGTTGTGCCACCTGAAGAATTGAATGGGAGAGCCTGCTGGTATCACCATTTCCCAGTGTCGCCATCTTATCTGAATGGGCCATAATCAGTTACCAGCAGTTGGCCGGCGGCACTCGCCGATGAAACTCTGTCTGCAGTAATAACAACAGTATCTCATAGGGGGATAACCTGCCTTATTGCTCATTGGATTTACATACAGCAGGTAATCATAGAGTCTGCAGGCTGCCTCTGACTGATGGTGTGTGTCAGCACTGTACATGCAGCCTTTGTTTTCATTTGCCAGTCAGGCCTGTTGGGTCGTGCTGCTGCAGAAATCAATGTACCATTTGGATGATTGCAATAAGGCCCTGTGTGTGTGTTTGCGCTTCATCTAAATACTTACCTGTGGGGCATCATCATCGCTGCCTCCATTTATCCATCTCACTCTGTGAAGCAGAGAAAACACAGCGCACCTTTCAAAGGAGTCCACACTGTTACAATAGCAACCTTATTTGCTCTTCCAATGGCTTTGATATTAAAACACTGTTGTACAGCAATCCATTTGAAAGAAAAACCCAAATTCAAACATATGCTAATAAAGAGAAGTGTGTTTAAACAGACATATTCTGCAAGGTTTCTCTGGTGAGGGAATATTGGAGGTGGGAGGAGGGGGGAAATCAAAGCTCAGCAAAAAGGTACAAAGTCCACTTAGGTGAGAAAGTCTGCCTGGCTTAAGGCGACAGCGTCTTACCACGCGCTAGTGGAAGAAGGTGGAAGCTCTGTGATGCTCACCTTTCAAGCTGCCGGGGCCAAAGCCACAACGGGAGAAACTCGATCACATCGATTACCCAGCATGAGCGGTCTCTGCTTCTGAGAGGTGTTTTTTTTAAGTAACTGCCTGTACCTTTTCTGTACATTCAGCTTATTTCACCGTCTCTTAAAAACTCAAACTAGCACTTTTTTGGGGAAAATATCCAGATCCAGACAAAGATGTGTCAAGCCTTAAAATGAATTCATCTTTGATTCTTGTAGGATGTCCAATATTTAGTTTTTTAATATGTTTAGTCATTCTGAGTAAATCCCATGAGAAAAAATGTATATCAAAGATGATTTAACAAAATCATCAGTGCATGTACCACTGGGCAGCTTCTTGTGACATAACAATAAGTTTAGAAAACCAAAGTTAAAAACAACTTTGCATAAATTTGGTATTACAGTTTGGTTTTATTGTGAGCAAACCAGCTGAAGGGAATGGATTACTTTTTTCATGCCTTTGATCGTTGCTGCTGATTTGGGTCCTTTGTTTTTTTTTTTAGTTTCATTTGCAATAATCTCTGACTGGCCAGTTACTGGCCGTCAATGCTGCACAAAACCTTGGTAGGAATCCACAAATTACTGAGTTCCTAAAGTCTAAATGTTTCAGTTCAACTTATTGTAAATTGGTTGTCTGAGGTAATTGTACTGTGATTTGCTGCTGCATTAAAATCCTTTAAGGCTCTTTATCTATTCACCTGAAGCTGCAACAAATTTGTCTATTTTTTAAAGTATAAATGAGTGGACCTTGACCAAGGAAAGCAGCGAAAGGGAAGGAGCGGAGGGAAAAGAAGGAAGGTGTGTTGAGAGAAAACAATCATCAGGAATCAAACAAACGGGCGAGCCCAGAGCAGCTTTTGTTTAGCTCTGATCCGAAGCCAAAACCTGGGAAGCATGTGTGCAAGTGAGCCTGCATATGTCTGCGCGCGTGTGTCTGTATATTTGAGCATGTGGGCACGGCAGCTGCTGAGTTGCTGTGTTTATCTGCATGGAGGCTTCACAGTAAATAACGCTCGAGCCCTGGCATGGAGACAGGTGCAGCAGGCTGGGCCAGAGGCGCCAGCTACTGTAACTTCCAGAAGAGACGGGGTGTGGAGAGCAACTCTCCCCAAAGTGCCAACCGGACAATCTTTTGAAGTATTCCACATTGGCATAACATGAATAAAGATGAGGGAGGTCTGTGTTTCCAGCAAAGCAGGACTGAAGGTGTGATGCTCATTAGAGAGCAAGAGGCCATGTTGATGAAAGACCTGTGGCTGAGATCGTTTATTTCATGCTGAAGCGCTGCATGTTCATCCGTTCGTATTTATCATTCTAAGCCTCATGTGGTCCTAATCACCATGCACCAGTGAAAGAGAATGAAAGCTTGAATTAATCAGAAATCATTTGTTAAAATGGTGACCAATTATGTTAGCAACCACTGAATGTTATCTATTTTCTTAATTTTTATTACAACACGATCCAAATGAACTTTATTGTTTCAACCTTACATAATTTACTCAGGATGAACATGAACGCCTCCTTTCATGTATTGGAAACAAACTGATAGTAACGTCTATTACCGCTGATAATGTTGGTGCAAATTACACCGCTCCCTCAAGCTGCTCATCTTCTCATCATAACTCTGCTATAGACACTTGGAATATTAAACCTAGCGCTCCCCCAAGGCAGAGAATATGAACCAACACCTTTATAAGTGCTTGCAGCCGAGTGCGGCGCTGGTGTGATTTTAAATCCTGCCTGGTGAACAGCTAATACACTCGCTGGAGCCTGATCGCCTCCAGTATGGCAGACTGCTGGTTATGAATAACCCTGTGCAGAACTTGCTCTCCTCCATATCTCAGTGGGTGAAATGCACACCCGTCTCTGCCTCTCCTTTCTTTGCAACATTTTTTTTCCCCAAGATATCGGAAGACGTGTCAAAGCGTAGAGTTCAGCTGAACGCATTAGAGGAATCAGTAACCCTCAAGTCTCTTTGAGGCAAATCAGGGGTGGAGATTAAGCAACATGTGTTAAAAGGAGACAGGAGGAGTAATGTGTTTTGGTCTTATAGGCATCTAACAGCTTTTCTACATTATAATAGTGAGCTAATCCGTTTTTTACAGTGCGCGGCTGTCTGTCTTCCTTTCCCGCACACTTGGCAGCATCTGAACGTACACACAAATCTACGACGAGAGCCAGCAGCACACACACAAATACCCTTAAATTCTCAGCTAATAAATTATATTTCACTATGATCTTCATAAGATGACGGTTAAATACAAAACTACGCCGCCAGAAGCTTTAATGTCGTTTATTGGGCTTTTATATGCTCCAGCAACACAAAGTAATACATAATTGTTGAGAGGATGTGAAAGCATGGATGGTTTTCACCGTTTGCTCCAAGTCTTATGGGGTTGGTCTCACCTAGACTAACCCTTTGCCCATTCTTCTTAGCAAAAAAGCTCATTCTCAGGTAGCCTGGAACATTAATTTTCAAATAGAAATGGTTTGATTTTAAACCATCCCATTATAGCTCTAGACTCCATCACCGTCATCGTCACCGGTGGTCACCGTCTGGTTGAAAAATTAACTCCTCAAACGTGTTTTCTTCTGGGATTTCCATGTATTTTCCTCTATTTATATTTGCATAGAAACGAGTACAGTACCCTAAAATTATACTTAAGTAGGAGTTGTGTTGTTTCAAAACATTTTTACTCATGTAAAAAGTAAATGTCCAAGAAATTACTCAAAAGTAAAAAAGTATTTAGCAACAAAAATCTACTCAAGTTCTACATAACTGATAGGATCATTGGATTTAATATTTGAAAAATATGTTATCATACAGACAAAAACTGTAGTTGTTGTGTACAAATTCTGTTAAAGACTGAAATAAAAAAAATAAATAAACATGATTATAAAATGACAAATTCAGGCAACTTTGTTCTTTTTTTTTTTTTTTAAGAAACCCCTCCCCCCCTGGCCTCCTCAACACTATGAAACTAATATATTTGGTAATTAAATATACTGTTTGTTAAAAAATTGTAAGGTACTTCTGGTGCCAAATGGTGGCACAGCAGGCTGAATTATGGGGCAGAGTTAGAATAACAAAATGTGTGGACAGACAAAAAGTCTCACTTTAATTTACTGTAGGTCTGTCTGTATCTCATGCAGTTTTTTTTTCATTCAGTAAAGTTAGTCACGATGGGTAGTCTTTCCAGAAATTTTACTCAGTGTGATGAAACTTTATAAAAATGTTACTCAAGTAAACGTAACTGAGCAAATGTATCTAGTTCCTACCCATGTCTGTATTTGCATCAACTCAAAGAAACTCTTATACCCCTCCTGAAGAAAATAATTCTCGCAGCACGATGCTGTCTCCACCATGTGGAAATAGCAGTTGTGCAGTGATAGTTTTATCCCATACGACATTTTGCATCATGCATTTTATTTTCTGCTTCGCAATTATACACAAAATCATGTTGTTATACATAAAGCCGTAGACATATTAAAGTTTGTATGACAAATTTCAGTGGCTTTGAATCCTTTTACAACACGCTGTTTATGCTGTCCTGCAAAGATCCCGATCGGGAAGCATCGCCTCAAGTTTGCAGCTAAAGTGCTGAAGCAAAGCCTTCACTGGCATATCACCAGTGAGACTCCAACTGGACTCATTATAAGTGCTAATGACAGGTGTCCCTTCGCGTTTGCTTTGCAGTTCAAATTTGCTCCGAAAAGCCTGCCAACCCCGGCAACAAATGTTGCTCTGTGAAATCATTGCAGAAAGGTGTGTCTTATCTACTGCAGAGCGCATGTTTAATTTATTAGAAATGAATTCACATCCGACATTTCATATTAATTGATAAATCAGTTTAATGACACTGATGTTACAGACTCAATTTAGCCGGTTAGGCTACATGAGTGTAAGAAGTAATTTTGTCCTTTCAGTTATTATCTTCCCCATCACACTATGTGATTGCATGGACCAATTAAAACAAATTAACCTCCCATCCAGTTTACCCTTCTGCCTCCAGATTGTTGTGTCATTTATTGAGCATTATAGCAGCCCAAGCTCACTCTCGTTTTTTTTCTTGCTACTTGCTCAGGGGCTGCCGAGTAATAATTGTGTTTCTTGCTGCGTGATAATGCGGTGCTCTCTGCTCCTTTCGGGTCTGTATTGAAATCTGGATCCTGTCCCTCTGCAGTCGCTATCTCCCTCTGTATCTGAGGAACCGATGCTATCTCTTTACCCTCCCGTGTATTTCTTCCTCTCTTACTGAATTATCAGTTCTCCCACTGCTTTCCTCATAGCTCGGTCTCAACTTTTAATATTTCCCCCTTGTCTTTCTTGTCTCCAGTCCTTATCTTTCCTTCGCCGCCACATTTCCTCCATGTCTTTTTTCTGTCCTGTTGTTTCATTGTCACAGTCCTTCTTTGCCTCTTATCTGCCCACCTCAGCCACTCCCCTCTCTCACTTCAGGCTGACTTGCTACCGTAAATGTGCTTTGCATGTCTCTGGCCTGGATGCATCCGACTGTAACTTGATAAATTGGAAAACTATGTTAAAGCAACACACACGCATGAGAAACTCTTGACTTAATGGACAATTGACTTCAACTCATTGTAATGGTCCTTACATTCATTAAGCTCTTTTTAATCTTCTGCTCACTCTTTCATCCCTTCCTGTGTCCTGTTTGTCTTCATCCCAGCAGCCCGGCTTGCACTCTTCTGCATCGTGTGCTGCATCTTCCCCCTCGGGTCCGGTGCAGTCCTTATTCTCTCTTCCTCTGTCCCCTCTGTTGTCCTCTCTGTTGTCCCCTCTGGCTTGAGCTGTCCAGTCTGCTTCCTCCAGCCTCCTGCAATAAAACGGTAAAATGATAGTAACGGCAAGCCATAAATCAGCCCGGCTGAAAAACATCACTAATACGGTTTCCATCTTTTTTGCACCTCATCTGCTCCTTTCTGTGCTCCTCACCTTTGTTCCTGGAGGCAACGAGGGGCAGGAAAAATGACTTGTGCTTCTGAACAGGCTGGGAAAGGATGACAGCACAAATCTGCTCTTTTGTGTGTTTATTCTGTGCATATAGTTGTGATTTTTAAAATGAGAGCCTCTTGAAGCTGCTAGAGGTGTTTGGAGACTATTCGCCATGTGTTGTCCTTTAGCTGGGGGACAAAGCTCTTACACAGGGAAAATTATCCTTGTGTCAGCACATACTTATTCAATGTGTGTATAGGCAGTTTATGTAGAATACCCTCTGCAAGAACTGGTACCCCTGCTATAGATGCTTAAAAGCTTTAAGAAAAGGTTAGTCTTTTGCAACATTTTGGTTTATGTCTAGTAAACCATTTCTGTATTGATTTGGCTACATGTTTTGATCATTATTCTGCTGAAATGCCCAGAGACAAGCCATCTTTACTTTTCTGGCAAAGGTCACCAGATTTTTATTTAAACTCTGCTGGTATTTCAAAGAGCTCATGGTGCCATGGCCTTTAACAAGGTTCCCAGGGTCTCTGCAAGAGAAGCAGGACCGATGCAGTAAAAGGTCTTTCCCCATACTTAGCATTACGTGGCATTAGATGCTTTTTAACATCATTTGTTGTTTCCCATCTAACCTCCTGAAGTGTTTGTTCCCAAAAAGCTCAACGTTTGTCTCACCTGACAAAAAAACAAGTTTTAAGTTAGTCAAGGTACCATTCCCTTCTTTTATGTATTGGATAGTAGAATAGAAAATGTTGTTTTTTTTTGTTTTTTTTAGCTGGGATTTCTTTCTAAGTACGATTTGTTACAGATACTGTTGAATAGTTGTTTTACAGGCGATGTAACCGTAAGGTGTCATTATTTGCTGAAGTTGCAGCAGGTGCCCTGCAATGTTTGGCAGGAATAGATAATGGATGAATGGATCTGGTATTTTGCTATTGAAATATTTCACATAAATCATATAATTAGGTATAGTTTAAGTAAAATAACATTTGGCAACATTGTACCTAAACCATGCACATTTATTAAGCAAACTGAAATGAATTTAATTGACTGATCAAAATGATTGTGATTAGTATTTGTTTCGATATTTGAGCAACCCTATCGTGGACTTTGAGATTTAGTCCACTTTATTATATTTTAAAGATACATTTGAGAAGATAAGTGGTTGCCAATTTTATTTAATGTAGAAAAATATGGCTAGAAAATATGGAGCATCAAAATGACACTCTGTTACAGAGACTGCAAATTTAACTCCAAAAGAGATAAAACACTTACACCAAAATAATAAAAGATTGTGCTCTATAGAGTTGTTACAAGTATTATTGAGCCATCTGATTCGAGGAGTTGGACACAAAAAGTTAAATCAACGCTTCTTTTTCCCGTAGGGAATAGTTTCTTAAGGAGATGAAACTGTGTGTCATCTCAAATTTACACTCAAAGGAAACATGAAGTCATTGGTTAGTGAAAATCGTAAGTGTATTGTATATAAAAAAGACTTGTTACATTTATTTTAGCAAAACGTGGCACCAAGAATATTTATAGAAAGTAAACATTTATTTTTTTTCCACTGAATTAGTGAACCTACATTAAAGTTTGGATTCCTTTATGATTTTATACAGTTATGTTACTGCAAAGCTGTTTTATTTAAGGCTTTTTAACCATTGATGCTAACAAAAGAGGAGGGTGCTCTATGTATTTTTGCCGCAGATGCATTCCAGTCATGACAGATAGAAGAAAATAATGTGTCACAATGAGGCCTATGGCAAGATAAGTGACAGGGTGAGAGAGTGCAGCAGGGAGCATGATGGCTGCAGCACATTTGCAACAATTGATGGTCAGTGAAGCAATGGATTAAATGGGATATGTCATTTAGACAAACGCTGCCTGACCATCTTAATTTGAGCTGGATTACAGAAGTGGCATGCACACCCATGCAGATGATTTTTATTTACAGCAGCAGACGGAAGGCAACGCCACGTTGTTCGGTCTTTATTGGACCAATAAAAGCCAGCGTCAGACAGAGCCTCGTCTGCGTTTGGTTGCTGTGGTGATGCCTGCCAAAGTACATGGCAGGAAGAGAGGGATGCATTTCGATCCTTTAGTTAAATGAGCAATAACATTTATTACAGGCAAATCTCCTAAATGTCATTATTCACCTTTGGGATTGATACACCCAAATCAATGTTTTCTCAGCGGCTTTGATGATAAAAACATGCCAGCTAAATGGAAAGATTTCAAAGGGGATTATTTTTAGATTGGGAATACAATGTGAACCAACAGTACCTTCCTATTATTACTAAGTTGAGACAAACTGACTTTGATACGAATGTGTGGACTATTAGCATCTTATTAAAGTACAATATGAAGAAACATTGAATATCTCAATGATTATTTACGTTGTCCTAGAACTAATGGGTAGATTTATTTAACTTTTTAACAAAAAAGTGATTAAAGCCTTGATGAGAATGTTTTGCTTTGTTCATGTACTTACAATCAAATCTTCCTCAGGCTTCAATTTAAACCCCCAAAAATGTCTTTATATGTTTAAATGAGTTTCATTTAAAATTACCTTCTTGAGCTCTATATATATTATAGCACTTGGAGATACAAATATCTCCAAGTGCTGCTTCCGCATGCAGCGGCTCCTTGGAGCTGCAGCCTCCATCCAAGCTGCCGTCTCAGTAAACACGTAGAGGAAGTATGGGAACTACTTTCTAGTCCAATGCTCCTAAGAATTGTTGTAAATAGCATAATGAAGGAGCATTGTTGTGATGATGTGCTGAAGGCGGAGTGTTGTAAAGAGCAGGAGCTTCTTAAAGAGACAGAGGCCCAATTTCAAGGCGGTATAATGCTAAGTCAAGTTTCTTGTATTTTAATAAACACTTTTATAACATCTAGCTTAGCTTAGTTATTTAACTGTGTTATGGCTGGAAAATACATTCATATAGGCATATTGAGTCATATAAACATGATTCAAAATGACTTTAAATCTTAACATAATTTTGGTGGTAATTTGTTTTGTTACTGCAATAGAAGTAGGCATGATTGTTGTTTTTATGTTATAAATACCAGAACTCATTACATTGTTGTTTTAAATTTTTGGATAAATACTGTGACACTCAGAACCGTCCTGGTTCATAATCTTAAGGGGTCACAATAATATCCACAAGAATTAAAGCGTACGTTACAAACTTTTATTTAGGACAAGAGCATCAAAAGACACTTTTATTGAAGGTTTAAACAAAGTAATTGCTAATTGATATGTGGTGAGCTTTCATTGACAAACGTTTCATTAGACGGTACAATCTAGAAATTCCACTTTTTTGAGGGATTTATTTATTTATTTTTCTTCTTTTTGTGATACCTACCAAGAGCTGGTGAAATTGTCAGAGTAAAAAGTGCAAGAAGGAAAAACTAAGAAAATTGCAGAGCTGTGAAGAAAAAAAAAAAAACTTCTACAGAAAACTCTGGTGCATTTTGCACCTACAACTTCTGTTCAGTCGACTGAGCTGCGCTAAGCATGACACCTCTTGACAGAAACACACCCATCCGCACATCCTTACAGCCTTGGAGCAAAGGCCATGCTGCACAGAGGTGCTGATGGCTGTCATGCTAATATGCCCAGGAGGCAGGGAGATTGGATTGTTACCAACAGGATGAGTGGGAGTAAAGAGGAGCGAGAGGAAGATGATGCGTTAGGTGGGAGGAACTCACATTCGTAAATCATCCATCCAACTTTCAAATGGGATGTGACATCTACTCTTAGAAAGATTAAACGCAAAAAAAAAACCTACATTTGCCTCAAAAACTATGTGAAATCTAAATGCTGCACAGAAGAAGAGATAATTTCACAAATCTGTCAAACCTTTACTTAATGTGTTTCTCTCCTTTAATATAAACTGTATTAATACCTCAAATTACTCATATACAGCAGCAGTGCCAATTATGTTTTGTCTTTTTACGATACAATACGACACAGTAACTCCCCTTCTCTGTGCAGAGAACCACTATACTTTTCAAGATACTGAATTTATTATTCAGTGCAACACAGTAGCATCTCGCTCCTGCTTTTTTTATTAGATTTTTGAAAAAGTACGCCAGTCCCAACATGACAGGATAAAAATCTGCATTAGTTTTTATCCTCTAGTCTGTTTTTCTGTCAAAAGAGTGATTTGTGCAATGCATCAAGAATCCAAGCATTTGAAATTCAATTTTTTGAGTTTGTTTTCCAACAGGAGATGTTAGGTAGGTGCATGACAAGTTCCTCCTAGAGATAAAATGATCTGGGTTTTACTTGCTGATACAGATTTATGATTCTCCCTGAGGTCTCTCCTGATTTCAGCTTAGGTCGGTTCTGATTTCCTTTCTAAAGGCAATAACACATATAAACTGAATTTTGCGTTATTTAAAATGTGTATTAAACATTTTGTTTGTAAGGAAAAATTATCTGCAACCCTTAAAAGTAGTTGTTTTAAATTCCGTGGAAGAATAATAGTTTAAAACGGAGCTTATTTGTTGAAAAATCCACATATTTAAAGAAGTGGAGGATTCTGAGCAAATGGCAGAAAATTTGTCCAATTCTAGTTAGCCCAGTTCACTGACGCATAATTAGTTATATTTATATAGCCGACTAATTCTCCAGCAGTTTTTATCTAAGAGGTTTTTATTTCTCAATGAACAAAAATCATTTCCCAGAAAATGCCTTGACTGCCAGAAGGTTTGCAATAACTTACCAGGATCCAGGATGTTGCAGCCTCTCTATGACCAGCCTGTCTGTACCCAGTTTTATTTAATCAAATATTTTTCTCTAGGTTAGATTTTGATTAAATTTTTTTTGTCATATTTTTGTTGCTTAAGTAACCAGGTTTAAATTGTTATTTGTTCCTACAAACGGTATAAGCAGAGTTGTGGGATAGGGGCCACTTTATTAGGTCACCTGTCCTTTTTTTTTTTACACCAGTAAAAAAAAAAAAAAAAAGACATAATAACATAAACATAAAAGTATGGATCCTTTTTGCCTAAAACAGACCAGTGGTGTTGTATAATTATGTACAGGCACTTTCAGCCTTTTTGTATGAGCTGAGCATCATTTAAAGGGTCAAATCTACCAGAGTAATTCTAGTTGGTCGTGGTCCATCTTCTGGTGGTCACTTCCAGTTGGACAATTGATCACAAAGCTCAAATAATCTTAAAACTGTGTTCCTGGACATGGCCATGAGTTCACTGGATGCTCAATCGTCACTGGATTTTTATCTAATTAGATCATTGATGTCCATCTGACAGACCTGCAGCAACTGTGTGTAGCTGCCATATCAAAATGGACCAAAATCTCTCAGGAAAGTTTCCAGTATGTTGTTGATTCAATGCTACTGTAATTAAGGCAATTTCTCTAGCTGGTGAGAAGTGAATGGAAAGTGGTTGATGAAAAGCATGAGGGAGTTGTCTGGTGAGAAGAGCCTTGGAGTGGAAGCTGAAGATTTGATGAAGATGCTGACTGGGTGAAGGGGTGAGGAGGGAGGTGTTTTATTGCTGCACTACCTTCTCAATTGCCATTCATTAATAAAAGGATAAAGAACAAAGAATTGTATAGTATTAGAAATCAGGCTTGTCAGATGAAGTGGGAGAGGGAGTGAAAGATGTAAAATGGCAGTGGGGCATAAAAGTAGTCTTAGCCCAAGGCATGTTTCATCTTTTCTCCTTGACCAGGAAGGAATTCATCTTTTACCTTTTCTTTGAAATAAAAAGGAATCAGTGTTGATTTTCATTGCCTACCTTCTCCATGACTTCCTGTCTCATGTCTGCTAAAGCACAGACTGTCTGTTCTTTTATTTCTACACATCGCTACCGTGACTAACTCCATCTCAGGGTCTTATTAGCTTTTTACTCCTGTTCCTGCCTCTCATCCATTCTTCAGTTTTTCTTCTACATTTTCCTACATCCTCCCCCATCGCACCTTTTATTTTGTGTGATGTCAGGCTAATCACTCGGCCGCCGTTTCCCTCTGTCTCGCTGTTTCTTTTACAACCACGGTTAGTGTGAAAGCGATTACTGTGAACGGCGCGGTGGGTGGTCTGTGGTGGACTCTGGGTTGCGTGGGCGAGATGGCGATGTTGACAGACAGGTGAAAGGTGAGCGAAGCAGCCCCGCTGCAGATGGAGGTGTCAGTGTCATCTCTTATCAGCAGTATTTAGTACCAGACCTGTCACCCCTCTGTAATTTCTGGCTCGATATAAAATTGGACAATATTTACAGCTCAGGATAATTACAGGGCTGCCGTCAGCCATCGCAGTGTCACAGAGGACACAGGCGCTATTAACTACATGTCACATGTCTGCATTCATTCAGACGAACATTATGTGGGCATGTTAGCCAGCAACAGTTGAACGAGACTGTAAAGCTGTGCTGCATTACTTCAACAAAGATGTTTGTAGGTTAGTCTATTACTACAGAGATTTTTGATATGATTAAATTTGATACAGTGAACTTTGATTGTTAGGAATATTATGCAGTTAACTGTAGTTTGTTAAAGGTAATTTGCAGTAAATAATACAATCTAGTTTGATTCTGTTCAAAAGAATCTCATTTCTTTTGCAGACTTATCAATGTGGAACAGCAGAAGTTTTTGTTTTAAAAGGTTCAGATTAACAGGTGCAAATTTTTTTCCAGCCATAGTCATGTAATTATGTTATCTTCATATAACTTAAACGAAATTTGACTTGTTATTGAAGCCACATCTGACGCCTCTGTCTCTTTAAGAACCTCCGACCAGTTTCTGAACCCAGCACATCGTCACATCAATACGTCTCAACGTCGTTGATTGACGCCATTTGCAACCATTCTTAGGAGCGTTTTATTTTGTATGATGAGCTCAGCGTACTGACAGTTCCACCAGGTGTTTGCTAATTACTGCTGCTGCTGCTAGTCTGATGGAGCTGAGCGTGGGAGGCGTGATCTGTGGCGCCGAAGCTCCAGGAAAAATCTTTGGGTAAATTGTCATGAAGTGGAGGTGAGGTGGTGAGGCAGACGCTGGAGACCCAGGTAGAATATGGAAATAATGATGATTTAATAATGATGAAAACAGAGAAACAGTCCAAAAACCAGGGCAGCACTGCTGAGCGGAAACACAGGGGCTCATCACAGGTAGCGCAAGGCAAACGAATGGACACAGACTGGCGAACATCAGACGAGGACCCGACGAGGAACACAGGACACAGGTGGGACTAAATACACAAGGAAGCAATCAAGGAAACGAGACACACCTGTGAGTAATCGGGGAAGGACAGGACAACACGGGGAGCACAGAGACACAGAACTAGAAATAAACACACAAAAAACTTGAAAATAAACACAGAAAAACACAGAACCTGACATAAATAGGCGACGCTTTATATGAGCAAGAGATAATAACCCTGCATGACTGCCAGGGGAGATTCAAGGAGTTCTCAAAGATGCATGAATGAATAAAAGCAACTTTCTAGGTATGTTTTTGTTATAACATGATAAAAATATCAAAAAAGTTGATAACCCCAGAATAATCCCCCATACCTCCTTAAGGCTTTTTACACTTCTTTACCAGGTGTGCCAATGATCATACAAGGTGCTGTAGATAAACTCGCTTTGGATTAATGACTCATTTGAGTGATGCAAAAATTACATCCTAATCAGATCAATATGGTCTATTTAAATTATTTTCAGTTATACTGCTCCTAGGACATTTTAAGTAAGTAAAGCTGCAATTGAAGTAGAACTACATTAACATTACAGCATACACCATATTTTTCACAGGATACAGAAGTTTAAAATCTTTTGTCAGTGTTGCGACATTCCTGCACTGGCGCAGCTGTGGGTAATACGTCAACAAGCAGTGATAATTTTCAACCTGAGGAGGGGAGCAGCTGTACTGATGATGGAGCAGGCTGCTGCAACTATGCTGAAAACGCCCGGAAGCATCCAAGCAACGTTTCTGGTTCTTTTGCTAAAAAAATACCTTTTGTCTGTAAAAGAGGGATTACGTTGTAGGAAACGATCTATTCTCTGGGTTTTATGGCATTGTTCGCATTATATTAGTTTTCAGGTCTGTTGTGCTGTATCGCGTTGTCTTTCACAAGTGCTTTTGTTGTGGTGTTGACCTGCATGTGCTCCACAATCTCTCTTCTAAATCAGTCATTTTCCAATACACCAGAAGCTTCAATAGAGAGGTTGTTGACCACTTTGACCCTCTCATTTCTTCTTTTATCATTTTTGATTTTTAAAGTGCTTCTGAATCAGTATTTGTATTCTGAAAGCACATAAACTGTAAGATTTCTGCCATGTTCAGTCTTTACTCTATCTATTACCCTCTCTTGCACACAGGGACCAACCTGACACAAACCATTTATTCCAATATATAAACAATCTGCAAACCGCTGCCTGGTTCTTCTAGGATTTCCTGCAGCATTTATGAATTTTGCCACAATGACAAATGGAACATTTGTAGGACAAGAAGTAGCATATTGTATGAAAACAAGTCAGATTCCTGGAATTGCTCCAAATTTCTCCTATTGACAGGCCCAGGTGCAGAACGTAATTGGTTTTCTAATAGATAAGCTGGCCTGAGATGCACCAGAGATATTGGACCACCTGGGAGGTGTGCATGTGTGTGTTTCGAGCATGTTTGACAGCAGTGTCTGTAGGTGTGAGAGAGTGTATCTGCGGTCACCCATGCTTATGCTCATTAGGCCATTACGAGGATGCTATGTGCTCATTACCGGCTGAAGATTCACAAAAGCTGCCGTACTTTTCATCATTAAGTCCGAGAGTAAAAGGGGGTGAGGTACGTTCACCTCATGCCTGCTGCTGTGGAACGTATCTGCAAACAGGACAACATGTCACATTATTCATTTACAGGGTTCCCACTAACATCGGTTTGGGTGAATCGTTAACCTTTTGAAAGGCATCTAATTTTTTACACCCCACAGCAAGTAAAAATATGGACAAAGTCACAAAAAGTGAATGTGTATCTAATAGCACTTAATAACTAATAACTAATAGCATTGCTAGTTGTCCAGTTAGTTTCTGTGGAGGCAGTTAAAGACAAAAGCTCACCCTTGTTACTTGCAGGTTTGTACATGCAAATGCAAATAATCCATGATGTTTTCTAAGGGACAAATATAGCAGGAAAAAGGCAGAAGTTCCATAGGTCTGCATCAAGCTGGCGACTTTCAGTTTGTCTCTGTTTCAAAGCACACCACGTCACATGTATATCTGTCTGGTCTTTGATTTAACGACATCTAAAACCTTCTATATTCCATTAAACACTTATTTTAAGCTCTTTAGAAAAGCAAAGACCTGTGTCTTAGTCAGTAGAGCTTAAAAAGAAAAATAAAGACATTTCCTAGGGCATGAGTGGACACTGCAAACTGGCAAACATCCCTAACCACCAATTACTCTTTGAATCGCCTCAGGTACAACTGTAAGAAATTCTCAAGCACTTGCACTAAAAGCCTCACTTCACTGTTAGGCGCATGTCTTTTTCGCAGTCAGTCTAGCATGTGTATTCATCACTCATCAGAATCACCAATGACTTACGACATACAAAATCTGTCAGAACAGAAAGACACAATGTCACATAAATTAAACACCTCAACATGTTTTTGAGAAATAATAATAATCATCTCAAAATAGGTCAATGTTATAGCAACAAATGAATGTAACATATGAACCACTGTTTCCCATTTAGATCGGCCCCTCTGCATCTATCAGCAGCTCAGCAGGTTGGTAATCTTTTTGGAAATTTGGTTTTAGCGTCCTTTGATCTTAGATATGGAAAACATGGGAAGAATATGAAGGGTTTGAAAGAATGATGTGGGTTATCACAAACTTTATGATTTTGTTCCATAGTTTTTTTTTTCTTGTCAGTCTAAAGGTTTACAGCCCCCAAGTTTAGATTCAGGGTGAAAATCAGATGCTGATGGCTGCTGCTTTTCCCCTGCATATCTGCTGATAGACACAGCTACAGCTCATTTCTGCTTCAGACTTACCCCCTTGTAAGAGACATGACAACAGGGTAGCAGTGCATGCTGCTACAACAGTAATCACTGTGGTGTTCAAAGCAAAAAGTTACTTTATAAATAAAGGAGCAACTATTTCTAGAAGTTTCATCCAAACACGAATTACTGGAACTGCCAGCAAAACATTTAGGAGTGAAAATATCGACCAGTCCTTTCTCTCTTCTCCACTATGCAAAGTCAGAGTCATGTTTACTGCTGTACTATGAAACCAAGCCAGACAATCGTTTAGAAACACATAATAAATAAACAAAGAAGCACATATGTTTAAGTGTAGTGATGGTTATTAAAACAAAATGGTGACTCTCGATAAAGTTCACTTTGTATGCAACTTACAGAAACTCAAAATGCCAGAATCCAAAAAAATGTGCAGTGCTTTGTAAATACATGCATTTAAAAAAAAAAAAAAATGTCCCAACATAGTTACGTTATTTTTCTTTTTAAACTGCTGAAATGTTAAACCTAATTCAATTATTAGAACAGATGAATTAAAATTAAAATTCTGAGAAATGAAAGTGGAAAAAATTTAACTTAGGAAAAAAAAACATGTATTACTTCTCAACATGTTTTGCTCATCACTATCTGTCAAATTGTCATTTTCATCCACTAACCTCCTTTAAAAAAGGACAGTGTACAGTTCAAATGCTAATTCAGGACTTTCTCTCACTGTTATAACTGCAGAAAGCTATTCTGCAATTATAGAATAACATTTTGGAAATCTTTGGTTATTTTTTTTTACTACCTCTGAAGGAGTTCTTTTTAAATAAAAGCTGTAAACTAACTGTTTAAGTATCAGAATACAATTTTTCAGCCAAAATTCTGTATATGTTGTATAGACACAAGTTAGTCCTCACATGGTTAAAAAATTACTCTAAAAGTGTTGTAATCTGGATGCAACTTCCTCAACCAGTAAGAAAAACTAAAATCATCATCCTGCAAAATATCCACTTTTAAAAGAGCATTCATGACACTTCCACTGTGACAAATAGACAATTTTTTGGGCAAGAAAGAGGTTTCCTCTTGCAAAATAGGAGCAGCTTCTCCCCACTGTGGCCTGCTGCCCCATCCACGCTCAGGATGCTCACGGCAGCACTGAGGTGAACATTCAATGTGAAGACTGAATTTTCCACTTCACAACAGCTGCACTGGGGTGACTTTTTATATAACTCACCTGTTTAGATTGCATTAAAATTCAAATTTTTCCATGAAAAGGCGCGCACCAATTTAAGTGTCAGTTCCGCGCTTTGGTTGCTACAGAATTGCTGCACAGGCTCATTTAATTTCCTGTACTTTGTCCCCTCCTGTCTTATTTCTTACCCATTGTCCTGCTTTTGACCTGGAAAAGGGTTTCAGCAGTGCGTCTTTAAGGATGTCTCGGTTACTAAAATTCAACTGAAAGAGAAAGGAGTGAATGCTTAAGATGTTTGCCTCAGGAAGGGGAATTCACATTTTACACAGAAGACTCTCCAATAGCAGGATGCACACACTGTTCACTACATCTAAATAGTGCTACACAAGTGAAGTTCACTACCATAACACAGTTAATCTTCACCCCTCAGATGAATGAGGGTTAGGGTAAGTTTCTCTAGTTAAGACGCCATGGAGTTGTTGGGTTCTCTGTCAGAGTCTTTCCTTGCACGTCTCCTCTGCCTCTCCAAATTCTCACATTTTGGCCAAAATCTAGAACGGGAAGCCTCAGTATGTTGCACGTGGAAGGTAGCTAGATCCATCCTATAAATACAGTCAATGACTATAACAGATTCTCATTCATCTCAGAACTTGGAAAGATGAAAGAGACTCAGTAGAGGGGTGCATTAGCTTTATGAAATCGGTTGAACAGAAATCGACTGTGGCACACAAGCGCAAGTTGAAATCCCAAGTAGTTGGAAATTTGCTGCATTATGAGATGTGTGAACTAGTAATACCAATTTAATTTCTAAAGAGCTTTTCATCTGAGCGAAACTGAAAGGTGTACAGCTCAAACTCTACCAAAATAGAGGCAATAAAAAGACATTCAAATATATTTATATGCACTCACTATTTGTATGAGATTGAAATTGCATCCTCATTTTATCTTGTGCTGTCTTGTGTTATAAAGACAGCACCAGATATATTTTTTATAGTCTCTTTGCCACCGCAATCTAGTTGCTCTCAGCAAGTTATCATCTCCAGATTTAACAACCTTAAGACCAACATTGTGTGGAAATTTTTCTAAATAAACTTTGTTACCGTAGAAATGAGTGAGTGGCGACTTTTGACAAATTAGGGGAAGTCCCAGCACAGCAGTTTTCTGATCATGCATAAGGAGTTGCATTTCTCTGTTGTTTGTCTTTCAATAATCATCCACTTCATGAGACGTGAGGCTCCTGTGCTTGTAATATTTGTAGCGTCTATAAACTGACTAGGCTAAACTTGTGGTTCCAAAAAGTTTGTTGAGCTATGCACATGAAGTAAGATGATGGTTTTTCTCTTTGATTAGTCGTTCAAAGTATACAAGGAGCGGAGACAAGTGTGGATGAAAAATCTAAATTTGAAGCAACTTCTGAAAACTCTGCCACCTTGTCAACAAAAAACACATGGATGAAAATCCTGTTAAAATTCTGGCCCAAATGTTTGCTCACAATTTATGAAAAGCATCATGGGTTATGGGGCTAAAGTGGCTCTCAGTGTTTAAAACTGTAATACCAATTAGAGTAACACTCAGTTCTGGAGAAGTCCTGCTGCGGTGCCAGACTCAGCCTTGACAACACATGGTTACAGGACTGGTGGAGAATCCTTCACCACTTATAAATCATTTCTGTGGCAGCATTTTGGGACCTGAAGAGGGGAAAAAAGTAAATGGAGACGAAGTGAGAGACAAGATGTAACTAAGTGCTGTAAGACAATATTGTTGTACAATTTGGCTAGTCAACATTACATTTTGGCTATTTTGAAATTATGTTTCACTGTTTTTAACTAGACTTCACTGTCTGACTCTCAAATATTTTGACTTGTCAAACTCAATTTTGAGTATTTTAAACTAAAAACAAAATTTAAAAATCCAAAATGCATAAAGTCTAATCTAGTTCTTGTGATTTATGTCATCAATTATCTCATTTTTATGGACCCCAAGTCCACAGCATCGCATCAAGTTTCATAAAGGCTTGCTGATAAACCACTGATCTGTATCAGGTGTTTTAAAACAGAGAAATCTGAAACATGGAGGACACAATCCTTGAGGAAACGAACTGAACACCGCTGCTACTGGCAAAATCATTCTTGGCTAAAAGAGAAATAATTAGAAGCGTCTAATACGAAGATGACCAGCAACTTATAACTAATGCCCCCCATCACATTATTACATATCACTATTGTGCCCATCTACCACAGATTTTTTGAGTATGACAAAAATTTCTTAAAGCAACCATCACACACACGTGCTGCAGCATTTACGCTGTTGTTTCTCAAATATCGCAGAAATGACTCAGTGTCTTTAACTCATGTAACACTACGCAAATCATCCGCGATGATAAAGAACTGCTAAAATTAAAAGCGGAACTGATAGGTTTACTTAATTTCTGGTTAATTTAGCTAATTAGCTAATGATTATCTAATCACTTGAAGGCACTCATAAAATATTGCAATTTAGTTTCCAGAAAATCTGTTGATCCTTGAATATAGGCAACAGTAACATACCCTGTGCAGACGCTGCAGGTCTCTCTAGTTTCCACACTATTTAACCCAATACACACACTCTTCTGAGAGGAAGCACTTCAAACGCCACACACACCTAAAAAATGTGACAGGACATGATGTTCCCCGAAAATCTGTTTCATTTCTACGTTTGGACTTGTAAAACACACCCCTGTTCAGTATGCCAGCATGCACAGCAAGCTAGGAAACGGTATGCCAGCACCTTTAGAATTGTGATATTTTGCTAATCTGGAGTAACACCACAAATAAATAAAACATCAGCATTGTTCCTGCCAAAAAATGGGATTTTATTGCTGACGTTCAGGCCAGTTTTTTTTTTTTGAAAACTGCAAAAGCTGCCTTTAGTTTCTGTTTTGCGTTTATTGTAATCCAACTACATGGTTTAAACTCGCACATTATGTCGATATAAATGCTAATCTTTTTGTTTTGTCTCTGCATACTGAATGAATGCCTGTAGTAAATCAGCACCCTTCCTGCCTCTCCTCAGCGATGGTTTGACTTGCCTTGAATGTGTCCTCGCTGCAGACATGACTAATTTATGAAACACAATATATCTGCCAGTCAAATTGAGCCAGACCGCATGTGGGCGAGAGGGTTCTCAGATTTACCTTTTGTGAGCGCTTAATTATTTCAACTGTGAAATACACTATTGACAAGCCGGGAATTATAACATATGACACGTGCAGAGCTTGAGCCCCACTCACACAACCCGTTTTCACTCTTTATCATTGTCCTGCTCTTGATAAGTGTTTATGTAACGGTGCTGAGATTCCTGTGGTTCGCTGATGTTCCATCACACCGTTCGCTTGCAGTGAGCCGGCACTTCACCACGGGGCTGGTCACGCTAGTAAAGACCCTTTGAACTTAGCTGAAATGTCTTGAAACATGCTGGGAAAAGGGGGAGGAGAAGGAGGAGAAAAATGAAAGAGGAATGGAAATGGGAACAAAGAATGAAAGCAAGAAACGGCTAATGGAAGGTTTTGTCCTCCAGGTAAAGAGCAGCTAAGGTACATGTATATGAAATGCGCCGTTTTATTCTTTTTATCCATGGCAGCATTAATAATTGAAAAGCTTGGCACGCTGGATGGAGCTTCTAGATAAGGGGAGAGGGTCTGCGTAGATAAATCTTTTTCCAACCTTCATTTTTGTTTGGAAGGTTGTATCTGAGGGGAATTTTACATGTTGACACTCTTTGGTTTTGTTTCTTTGATGGCAACATTATCATCGTGAAGCCTTAAAATGTGACAAAAACCTGAACTGAATCCATTTCTACCTTTCCTCGCCAGTCAGTCTTCACCTCTATCTGTTCCTCCAATGACAACAAAAGCTTGCCTTGATAAAATGTTATTCTCTGCTATTATCAGTTTCTAATCCATCAAAAACAGTCTGCTTATCCTTCCTTACTCACCCTTAAAGATAATGACAAAAGACGCAGCGTATTTGACTGTATTTGACTGATGATTAAAGACTGATGTTGATTCGTTTATTTTGGAAGCATCTCCGGATTAGCGAAAAAAAAGCCTGTCAAAAGCACCAGCCTGAATGTCAATGCGGCAGCCAATAATGGCACAACAAGACACCCATGAGCACAATGAAGAGCTATGGGCTGTGTGCGTTAGTTACTGTACCACTGATGAAGCGATGTGACATGCTGTGTGTGGGCCTGCGGCGGCGTCACGCCTGCAGAGGCTGTCTAGTCCCGCTAATGAGGATGGAAAGAGAGGTCAGAGATGATAGCCAATCTAAATAAGGACCTTGATATGACTTTAACACTGTGTCACAGTGTTTCACTGCCTCTATGTGTGTTCGCTCGGAGGTGACGTCCTCCCACCTTCCTGCTGTTATGTTATGACTAGCATCCTCGCTCCGAGCTCACTGTCAACAGGAGGTGTAATCCGCGCAACTCAGCCGTCACCACGCTGCTGCCTGTGGTCTGGACACAAACACTGACGGACACACCTCCACAAATACGCAAATATTCCTTCCAGCTGCACATTTAGTCTACTTTTTAATGTATATTCTGCATGTGCAGGCAAACGTTAAGTTGGGCACATGATCACATACGAATGCCTCCAGCTTTGCCAGCCTTCCAGCTGGTATTTGGTGACTGTCTGTGTTACGCAAACTAGCAGCAAAACCTTGTCAAAAACTATGAGCATATGTCAGCCCACCTGACTGGGAAAACAGGCAGTTTTTCAACCTCACATCATTGTTGTCTCTTTGCTGAGGCACTTAAACTCACGTGAAGTTCAAATACAGGGGCCGGCAATAATTTGACTGGCCACAAAAAACTAGAAATAACTCTCCCTGGGGGCGTTTTGAGTTATTTACAGATTCTTTCTAATAATGTCAAACAGAAAAAAAAAAAATGAAGGAAGAAAATATTTGAATATTGGCACTATGGGAACCAGATCAGTGAGAAAATGCCTTTCAAAGTTTCAGAAGAAATATCTGAAACTTTGTTTACATTACTTTGCAACTGTGTCTTACCTGTTGACTGGTATGATAAAGGTGCTTCTTTAGAATTATGCAGTCAAAAATGAGCATTTGTCTGCCTTATTTTTCATTAAGGCTATGAGCTTATGTCTTGCGAGTCTTTATCATAAAGTCGTCTGTGAACTCTGAACTCTAGTGAAATTAAACCATGCCTAAATACACGCTGGAGGGACTATGTTTCTCGGCTGACTGGGGAACAACTTGGGATTCCCCCAGAGGAGCTGGTTATATTCTCATGAAATATAAAGCCTTTTTTGTATTGCACTTATTCACTGATTAAATATATATCTTATATATAGGCAGTGCAGCCCTGGGCTGGGCTGGCCCAGATCTGCAGGCCGGTTGCATGCTATGAATTGTAACAACGTTTTAAAAACAGAAGTTTTCCTGCGGACACAAATGCCTCTGATCATATGAAATCCTGCCCAGATTTGCTCTGTAAGCTGTAGGCGGACGCAAAGTCTACAATTTTGAAACACCCCAAACTGCTAATTAAATTGTCGTGGTTTCTTTATTACTTCAACTAGTATATTTTGCACAAAAAAACTCAAACTTTTTTTCTTCTTTTTCCTCTGTTTGTGCTCTGGTTCATTCCCCTTCCTTTACATGTTTAACAAAGTTTTTGGATAAATCTGATCTGGCCAACTGTGACTCAATATTGCAATTTGAAATTTTTCAATTTTCTCCTGCCACATGTGCACCTGAGAAATAAGCTAAACCCTAAGTTGCGTACTGTTCTGAGTCAAGGTGTATAAATCTGTCCATTTTCATTAACATGACACACAGGCTCATTTGTCTTAGCCATTTGTCTGAACGAAGACTAATATTTAGCTTCCTACCACTGAGGAGTATTGAAAAGGTCAAAATCATCTAATGATCACAGTTAGATAACTTCTGGTAGGTTAACTTAAGACTAATCTCTTTTGTTAACAAGCGCTCCGGGTGGAGGTTGTGTAAAAAACAAAGGAGGAATGTGTGAAAGGCGCTTTATGTCCTCTACCAGGTATGACGGAGGACCAGTGATGCTATGGGCCTTGGGACATTTAAAAATGCATTGAAAAACCAGAACATTTTAAATACAAATTTGTTGGTCTCTGACAGAAAACTGTAAATTGGTCAAAATTGGGTCTTTTAGCAATATAATGACCTTAAACATATAGCCAGTCTCAAAATCTTCAATTGCATAAAACCCACGGATTCTTCGTCCCAGGGTGTCCAACTCCAGTCAAAAGACACTGGTGTCCGTCTATTTTTATATAAGTACCTAGTTGAACACGTTAATTTAAATTTATCTAGGTCTAAAGTTTCATCAAAGCAGACTAAACGGGGTTTGTGTGTTTAGCACCCTCAGATGCCTCAGCTGTACATGATGCTACTGATGGATGAATGTAACTGTGAAGAGGAGCCCAAACGAAGCAACATATTGAAGAGATGCTTGAAGAACGAAGAGACTATTCTCACATTTGTTGCTACAGGGTTTGTTTAATTCTCAAAGGAACAATTTGTAAACGCAGAATCATTAACATCATGTAATCTGCTGCGTATCACAAACGCACAGTGTACAGCACTTCTTTTGTTGTGCGAGTCTTTACAGTGGCAGACAAATCGTGGGTGTATATATCATGTTTCACAAGAAATGAACGCTCACTGTGCTGAACTGTGGTAATAATAAATTTTGTGACTTTGTTTGGTAAACTATTCTGGCTGCCTCTGATCATATAGTTTGTGATCTGTTGTTTTAGCCTTCAGGCCTTTATGATGGGATCGTTTACGACTTGTTCACTTCACTGATAGTCAGGCTGACACCTCCCTTTATGGGTCTGTATTATGGTGCAGGGTAAAGGGAGTTCGCTTTGGTGCATTTAGCGACGTCACACCTTGCAGCCATATTTTTTCAAGATGTTTATAGCTTTCACAGTCTTTTTGGTGTAGTGTAGCGGCCATTATAATTGTTTTTGCAGCTGTTAGGTTGCGATTAGTTCTGTTACTTCTAACAGGGAGGCAAGAAGAGACGGACCAAGTTTCCTCAAGTCAAATATATTTAGTTAATTTATTTCAGCTCTACTAATCTGCTATGTGAAAGCCTGTGAAGACCTGTTGGTCAATAATGGCAATTCATAGCAACAAGACCCTGAGTATCACAACTGAAATAGATTCGACAAATCCACTGCTGTGGTGTTGCTGTGCCTTTATCTTCTGGACATGACAGAAACAGTTTTTACTAGTAGTTTCCGGAATCTAATTACAAGTCAGAATGATTAGAAAGAGAAACGGTGCTTACAGCATGGCAGTGACAGCATTGTCTGTCTGAGAGCTCTGCCTTCACTTCCCAGGCTGCAAAAAGCCTCAGAAGGACATTAATAACAACAGGAGGAGAGCTACTAGCAGGGATGCCCTTGGTCGATCTGTGTTTTTGTGTGTTCTTGATTGCTGGCCATGTGAACAGATGTTGCAGCTGAACGTTGATGACCCGACTGCTTGGACTGTTTGGTGGGAGCTGCAGTATATGTACAGCTTTAACCTTGAATAATTTTCTGAAGCCTGTGTGCAATGAAGATGCACACATGCACATTACAAGCAAAAACTTCTGGTATTTTATTTGGATTTTATGGCAAATGACATCATGCAGCTTGTAATTTTAACAGAAGAAAAAAACATTTGTGGCGTATATTGTTTTGTGTTCAGTCCCATTTACTTTGATACTTTTAAACAAAGACTAAGTCAAAATTCATGGCATAACAAGTAATTTGTAAACATCTGTGCAATTTATTCTCAATAAAAATCCAGCTGTTCTGTGAACCCATTGCAAGTTCGTTAGAAAACATTGAGTGAACAAGCCAGATCATAAAGACAAAGTAACACATCAGGAAAATTTAAAGCAGTTAGGTTATAAAAGCTTGGAACAGCCCACAGAGCAATATTCAGTCCATCGTCAAAGAATGAAAATAGTATTGTGCAACTGTAAATCCACCAATACCAACTAAACTGGCAGGATAGGCAATCAGATCATTATTCAGAGGAGAAGGTAAGAGATCTATTGTAACTCTGCAGGAACTGGAGACATCCACAGTTCAAGTGGGAGAATCGATTAATCGGAAAGTTGTTAAATCAGAACTATGCAGAAGAAAGCTGTTGTTGAAAGAAAAGCATTAAAAAGTCATTTTTGTAGGTTGCCACAAGCTATTTAGGAAGCGCAACAAACATGTTAAGAAGTTTTTTGGTCAGATGAGACAAAAATTTAATTTTATTGGCATACAAACAAATTGCAGTGTGGCAAAAGACAGATACTGTTGATTGCCCTCTGCACATGCTGTGGGGATGCTTTTCTTTTAGTGGGGCCAGAGCTGATTGCAAGATGTATGAAACTAAATACTATCCTGGAAGAAAACCTGTTGAAGAGTGGATGACTTAAAGTTGAGATGAAAGTTAACTTTCTTGGAAGATGAGAGTCTAAACATGCACCCACATCTACAAAAAAATAGTTTGTCAAAACATAAAGTGCTAAGAAAAGGACACAAACATTTCAGTCTTTTGTAATTCTGAGTTTGTAGCAAAATAACTTCAATTGTGAAAGGTGATCCTACAAAGTACTGACTAAGAATGTGTGCCTCACTTTTCAAAAAGTTTTAAATAACTTACACTTCACAGTTACTTTGTGTCTGTCTATAAAATAAAGTCACAATAAAACGTATTAAGGTTTGCAGTCGTAGTTTGACAAAAAGGGAAAAGGTTTCAGGAGTGAGAATATTGCAGAATGGCAATATGTGTGTGGTCTAGAAAGGGGACACAGGCTCAAGCAGAAACCTAGGCGGGCAGATACAACATGTTCACAACCTGTTCAGCCATCCTCACAATACCCTGAGGCATCCCTCTTTGTTCATCACAGACAGGGTCATCATGTCAGCCATCAAACCATGAAAGAAAGGGAATAAGTGAGTGTCTGTTGGATGTAAATGTGCCGGGGGGTTTTGTTTGTTTATTTTATGCCCAAGTCCTAAATCACTCATTCCGGCGCAGCACATCAAAGAGACAGGAATCAATGCTGCAGCCTGTTGACCATATATGGTTTTTCCTGAATCACCCTGGCATTGGTGGTGCCATTACTGAAAGTAGGACGGAGGACGGTTCTGATGACTGTATTTGGCCGGGTGCTCTGTCCCCTGCAGCCATTTTGCCTTCCTCCATTGCATGTGGCTCAGTTGCTTTCCTCCTATTCTTTTGTTTTACTCTTCACCTCAACACATTTTTCATCCCCTATCTCATTCTTTTTGCTTACCATTGTACTTATCAATCCTTTCTCATCCTCCTCTTTTCCTCTCATCCTGTTACCATGCTTTTCGTTTTGTCTATTCAACCCTTCTTCTTCCGCTCATCTACCTTCTCTGTACTATTTCCTTTGTTTTTACCCCTCTCATTACTTCCTGTGTTTCCCCTCTTGCTCTTATCCTTCCCCACCAGGAAGCTGTAGCATCCCTGTTTACTCCCCTGGCTGTGCACTGGGAGCCGGGTCTGCTGGCCTCTGGCCTGTTCTGGCGCTTTCCCCTGCTCCTAATCAGCCCCGCTGCACAATTCACACATGTTAGAAAATTTGTTATTGAGCACACGTTCACCCACATACAGTACACACTAGCAGTTTTGTTTTGTGTCGGACTTGGAGGGTGTTAAGCCCACCTCTGCAAACTGGCACCCACAGGTTTGTTAGCACTTGCCCACTTTCACACATGCTCAATTTGTGGCAGGGCATTAATACTCTCGTTTTCACCCACCCCCCCCACACACGCATACTTTCCAGCTCCTGGCAGCAAGTTTGATCGCCTGGAAAATGAATACTAAGAGCAGGGCAAAATGGCTGGCAGGGATCACCTTGGCTGTGTGCAGTGTGCCGCCTGCTCTATGCTGGATTAAAACCGGACCACCTCTGTATCTATCTTGCCGCTCAGAAATTTCTGGATGCCAGAGCTCGGGAAGGAGACCCAAAATGATCTGTGGCTTTTGTTATTTGATCTGTTTGCGTGAGGAGGAGAGTGTTTCTCCTGTGACCTGGCTGCAGCTTTCCGTCTGAGCTCTGTCGCTCTACTCTTCATCTTCTCCGAAGGAAACACACCCAGCTATTCTGTGCAGAGATTTCTAAAGTGTAGCTAAAGACATTCAGATGCAAACTTAGAATAGGTCGCTCCTCCAAAT
Source organism: Brachyrhaphis roseni (assembly GCA_903066815.1). Taxonomy (NCBI): domain Eukaryota; kingdom Metazoa; phylum Chordata; class Actinopteri; order Cyprinodontiformes; family Poeciliidae; genus Brachyrhaphis; species Brachyrhaphis roseni. Next base: position 58,806 of record CAEFZY010058969.1, on the reverse strand, counting down.
TGTTGAATTCAGTTGTTTCAATCACTTCTATGGCCAGAGAGGTTTAAAATTTAGTCACCTAGGCAATCAAACTACTTCTACAAACATTGGCAAAAGCCTGGTCTCTTGATGAGCTCAATAAATTGCAGTGTAGTACCTTGATGCCATGAAGAAGTCTGGACATAAATGTTCTAATTACTCAATATTCAGCAGTAAACAGTTGAATGTTATGACACAGTGAAAGCAATTTGGAAGTACAACAACTTAGTGGTAGGTCACATATTATGACACAGAGAGGTTAAAGAGTGCTGAGGCAAAGTCCATAACTACAGATCTGCAATCTTTCTATGGCTTTTAGATTTGCTCAGCTTCACTGAATGAGTTTCTATGAAAGAGCTGCCTCATCCAAAGCCACCAAGTTCAATGAAAAGTTTGACACAGTGGTGTAAAGCACATCACTTATAGACTCTAGAGCAGTGAAGTTATGTTCTCTGACTATCTGGCAATTCATTTATCAAGTTGGGCTGTGACATTTGCCTCTAGAAGGGCCCTTTCCTGACTGTATCATGTTCAAGGTTTGGTGTAGGAGGGGCGGGGGAGGGAATCTGGTTCAAATTTGGTTTTCATTGAGCTCTTAATACTGCAGGATACCAATTAACTTTGGACAGTTTCCTTCTTTTAACCCTTTTGGGAACAGCTTGAGGATGACATTTCCAGTAAAGACAACAGATGCAAAATAACTTCATTTTCTTTATCAAAATCTTTGGGAAGCATTAGAGTGGAGACTAAGAGTCAAGATTTCTTGTCTGTGTCTAAGAAAAATGCTTCAGGTCAAATATTGGCACTCCTGATTCTTGTGGAAAGCCTTTCCAGAGTTATTTGATCCACTGGTTTGAAGATTTAAAGCTGTTATATTTGCAAAGGTTTGCTCAACATAATAAACATTGTGGATTAAGAAAGGGATGTCACAGAATATCCTATGAGTGACTCAATGCTTTTGGCAAAATATTATAAATTTACACAGTGAACTGTAATTGTTTAATCTACAGGCGTAAAACCTTGTAATGACTCTCGAGCAAAAACATTTTGATTCCCCTACAGCAAGAATTCAAAAGAGGAGAAGTAAGTGAGAACTGCTTGCTGGAAGGTCTTGTCAAAGAAAAAGCAAAGCTTTTCAATATGGTTATATCCTCCCTTAAAGGGTTTTATTTGTGAGCTATATTCTTTATTTTAAAAATACATACTCATTGTTATTCTGTTTATAAAATAATCTGCTTTTGCATCTGTACCCTTAAACTATTTATCGTGAAAGGCTTAGGATGCTGAGATATTGCACTTCATTGGTCAAAACTGGTATGATGCACTTGCTTAGTTTTTGCTGGAGGCAAAACTTGCAACATAGCAGAAATCTTGCAGATGTGATGTGGATAAGATAGGATGGGTGTTGGGGCAGGAGAAGTGTGTTATAAAAGTGTTTCTGGTGTATTTATGGGTTGTTAAAATTCTCAGAGCTTTCAGAAGAGAAAAGAACTCAATTGAGCAACTTTTAAAAATACATTACTCTTAATTGCAGTGATTGAACAGGATTGCAGACACCGTTGTTGTTGTTTTAACATGCTAATATCACACTGTTTTGTGTTTTGTTTGATCCATAAACACCAGAAAATTTTGATTCTACATTCTTCAATGATAATCATTTAAACACCTTGACAAGCTGTTGAACTGTGCTTCATTTTCATTCATCAGAAAGAATGTACACAATTTCTGCCACTTAAGAGGACAAAACGATTCTTTATTTTAAGACTTGAAAGGAAAGAAAAAAACTTATACCATGTGGAGTTGTTCGGAAATGTAACGTAACAACTTTTGTCAAATTAAATTTGCTGAAAACATCCCTCTGTTGATTCATACCAAGATTTGAGACTTTAATATATTTCCGATGTAGAAACAAATTACATAAATGGTTCCTTGACATATTTTAATGTCCGTGTTCCAGTTATTCTTAGATAGGTCCAAGAACATTCAATATTTCTTTTCAGTATTTGTACTTGAAGTTAAGAATGACGGAAATTGAATGTTTTGCAAATTGAAGGTGGAGTGTCTTGTAGCAACATGTAAACTGAGTGGTAAGTGTCAAATGTTATCTCAAGTGTTGATGAAGTCTGAGGTTTTCTCATATGTTTAAATGTAATTATTGAAAACCAGCACTCCCACAAGTGTTAGTCTCCTGGTATTTTTGGTGTGTGTATGTGTGTGTAATAAAAGAAGAGCATGGTGACTTGGATGTGTTTCTATATTATAATGAGTCGTTTCATGTGTGAGGCGACTCACACATGAAACGACAGTCTAAAAGTTTTGTGTCTGAGTGTTTGTGTTTGTGAGCGAGTTGTGTTATCAATGCCGACCAGATGACACCAGCTCTTAATGGAGAGTTAGCTTAGTTTACCATGAAGATGAGGGTTGCTGTGCCAGCTTTTTTTTTTTCTTTCTTTGCCTACTTTCTCTTCTTGCATGTTTGTGTCAATGAGTGTGTATTTAGGGTATTTATTCGTTTGCGGTCTTTGATGTCAGCTGGTCGTTTCAACTGTTTTCAGTGTTAGATAATCACAAAACACAATCACTCTGATCTATTCCTGAACCTCTGCCATTATATATAGCACGCTTCTCATCCACCCACAAACTCTCTCCATTTGTCTCTCTCATACACAAACACTCGTGCACACTCTACTTTCCATTTCTCCTGTGCTCTGACACTCCTGTCCTGCATCTCGTACTCCCACACTCACTATATTTCTGTGTATTATGGTATTACGCTTCTCTTTGGTTTCTCTTCCTCTGTTCTCTAACCTGCATATCCTGAAGCCCAACTCATCCCATCACAAACACTTCCCTCTATCCAACCTTTTCCCCTTCTCTTGTCACCCTCCAACATGCCTTCTTTGCCTTCAATCACATATGAGCGTGCTGTCGGAGGGGGAGTATTGATTGCACATTTGTGCAGACGGGCACAGTAATGGATGACTCTGAATGTACATGTGGTTGGGAAGCAGGGGGGTTGGGGAACAGGCGGACAGGTTGGCTAGTTTAAGCAGTGTCCTGCCAATAACTCACCTGTCCATGCGGAGAACCACCGGGGAGGGGGAGTGAAAAGTGCTGCGGCAAGCGGCGCAACATGAGAGGTTGCATTTGACAACTATTAAGCCAAACATTGTGCGGTTTTGTGCAGTACATTTGATATGCATGTACACACCAACTAAGCACACCCTTTGCTTAGTTGGTGTGCCAACTAAGCACACGGGATTTGCTTAGTCGGCACACCTTTATTACAAAACCAGAAAGGTATTTGAAATATGAGAAAAAAGCTGTTCAAACTATTAGGTGGAGATTTTTTTCAATTAAAACGATCCTGTATCAAAAATGTTTAACTTGTGGCAAAATTAAGCTTCTTATTTGCATCGGGCTTTGCTGTGCTGCCTGATTTTGCTTTTGAATTTACTCTTTGACTTTTCTTTTACATTGACTTTTGAGGTTTTTCTTGTGAGAATTAATGATTTCAAAGACTTTAAACCAGCCAAAGCAAATTTCCTCAGACGTATAACAGCCCAAAGTTACATAACTTCACATGTAGTATTTCTTCAACCAGGGAGAATAGTTGCTGACAATTTTCTTATAGTCGAAAGGGCAGCAAACATATTGGGAGTTTTTGCCTGAAGCAGTTCAATAAGCATCTATTTTAAAAAACACACATTGACACAGTAGATGAACTGAGACAACTACCTATGAAGCTTCATGAAAAGAGCCTGAAGCACAATTTAAGTGTTATGATTTCCCAAATAACACTTTTCAAAGCTCATTATTCTCATCACTTTTAGACTAATACTTACATAAAAATTTGTTGTGTTTGGCCTCCAGACTGTAATTGTCAAAACCTTTCTGTCCTAATACTGGATGCACCATGATTGATGCAGAAATAATCAAACCCTTTTTTAGGTACAACTTGCCAGTATCAGGTCGACACCATTTTTTTTCCAGTAATAAGTGCCTCATTTCTTAGTGGAAGAGATTCAACAAGTTATTGAAAATGTTTCTTTGAGATTTAAGTTCCTGTTGATCATAATGTTGCATTATTGATGCAGATTTGTTGGCTGTACAGACGAAACACAAATCTCCTGTTTCACCCCAATGAGCTCTACAGAGTGGAAGTGAAGTCATTCATTTCATTCAGGATAAGAGTTTGAATCAATAATTGAAGTAATTGTCAACTAACTGAAATATTACACTTTCTGTACCCTGAGAGATGGTTGTGTATGAGATTGTTAGGAGACCAACAGTTTTTGAGATATTTGAAGTTACTTTAACAAACTTTTTTTACTTTCTGTTGCTCAGTTTGAAGTTGAGCGACTGGTGATTAGCAACCCAACTTGCTTATGCGTTCAGTTGCTGCCATGTGATTGGCTGAGCTGCCGTTTGTGTTCACAAACATTTCATTATATGTATCTAAAAAGCTGTTTAACATCAATTAATAGCAAAAACATAATATTGCTAACTGTGAAAAATCTGCACTCGGTCATCAAAAGATGTTTGCACTTTTCTATCTCTGGTCTCAAGTCAAAAGCTGATGAATAAATACAGAAACTGCAGGGACTGGTCTTTCCTGCCGGGTTTTGTTTTGCATTTATCTCAGACAGGCAGGATATCATAAACGCTATTTTGAAAACCGCAAAACAAATTTATTTGTTCCATATTCTCTTCTGCACTCCTGGGGAAAAAAAATGCCACTGCAGCACAGACAGCAGTATGAGCACAGATTGAGACATGCACTGCAGTTAAAATGCTAATATAGGCAATTCAATTAAAAGTACCTCATTTCCTTTGGCCATAACGCTGTTTTGTTGAGTTGTGTGTCCACTCGTATGGATTATTATGGGAAACAGAGAGTGGGTTTATTTTCTCTGGGGCAGAATCTGAACATACTTGTAATGGTAGCAGAGTTGAATGCAGCCTCTTTGACAGCAGAAGAACATCTTTGCTACGTGACACTGATCTAGAGAGAACCGGTGACATTTGTGTCCAGGCAGTCCACCATTAGAAGTACAGTACTGTGTGTAAATAAACCCCAAGAGTGGTTCATATGCTGCTTGCCAACACCTGCAGTGATCACATTATCCCTGCCCAAACCAGTGCGTTGTGTGTATCATTGGTATCAAAACTGCATGTGCGTATTACCTCCCTTCCTGCTGTGCAGCTGTTTTGCATTAATGTTACACCACATTGTTTCTGCAACATATCACACCACACATTATATCTCTTTTGTCGTCAAAACTGCTTGTTTTAAATTATTCTCGTTGAAGTTATACACGCAAACGGGGGAAAACTCAGACACTGGAGGTACTCTACAAATAGCAGTTCAGATAAATAAGCAATTGAATAAACACACATTTTGTCATGAATAATTAAGCTAAACCTGACCTAGATTAACTAACATGAATGAGTGATTCTAATTCGAGCTGCTAGTTGTAAGCCGTGTAAATAATGAATGCGGGTATTTGTAATTCTGTAGTAAGTCGTGGAACTTCTAAGGTTAATGTACCATGGGCTAACTAAATACATTATACATTTATTCACCAGTGCCTGGGACAAATTTACTGAACAATGGAGCAAACAAATGCTAATTCCGCATTAAACATGGTGCTGTTGCATAAATATTCACACAGACTTTTTCTTTTAGCATATGTTGTCACATATTAGCATAGAGCTGGCAGAGGGATAACCAACAATTTAGCATGAAAAAGCCAAGCAGAATACAGTCCAGCAGTGTTTGACCAGTAAAAGGCAACCTGAATTACTCAATTAACCTTGTGAAGGTTGCATTATGGTCACGGAAACATGTGCCTATACAAAAGCACAACGTACCCTTACAAATATCCACTGTGGCTCTTTGTGTTATTATAATTACTGTCTCTGCTGCTGTGATACAGTCTTTCTGCTAAGCTAAATTGGGTTGTAGAGGTGGACTGGACAGGCAATTTTTCCTGCCTGGGAGGAACATTAAATATTGACCTAGAGTTGAAATCAAAGCCCTGAAAGCCATTCAGAATCTGAGAGAAACTTTTTGATCATCTGGTATTTTATTACGTCCTACAATGATGGACTTTAAAACTCACCCAACTGTGCAAAGAATCCTTTAATATGATGAGATAAAAGTTAAAAAGTGATGAAAATGTAAGTTCACTTTGCTCAAATGCTGGATGTGTCTGCCTAAAGGCATATGCTGCCATGTAAAAGAATGTGTGTCGCCCCAAACCAATACATCCAGCCACCTCTCTTTAGATAAGTGTAAACCTTTTCATTCTACTAAACTCAAGTTGTTTGCAGCACCTAGCAGATTTCCCTCCATAATTGTACTAAATTTACAACCAATAATATTTTCATCAATTTTGAACAGCTTCCATACTGAAAAAAAACAAACCTGCAGCATAGTGCTGCCACTACCATGCATCACTATAATGATTGCATGCTGTTCAGAGTGATATGCAGTGTCACATCGTAATGTGTATGTAGCCCAAGTGCATCTGACCAGAGCACCGTTTTGCGTATGCTTTCTGTCTTTTACAAGCAACAAACTGCTGTAAGCTTGACTCTTTTGATTTTCTTCATTCCACTTTGTCATAAAGGGAATGTTTTTATAGTACTTGACTGGTTGTTTGTATGACAACAGATTCTCAGAACCTCTTCACTGCTGGCCTTGTCCAGCTTTTCAATTCCCAGTTTTGGTGGACAGTCGTCTCTTACAGGGTTTACAATTGTGCCAAACCCTGTGTGTGCCTTGATCTTCGTTGTGCTCGTTCACTAATTGTTTCTAATAAACTGCTCAGGCTATTTTGAGAAAATTATATTGAAAGCCATTCATAATTTTTCTTCTACTTACGGACTACTTTGTGTTCGCAGTTGCAATTTTATAAAACGTAAAAAGTTCAAGAGGTTCAAATATTTTTGCAAAAGACCATATTCAAAAAAAAAAAAAATCAATCATGCCCCAATAGTTGGTAAAATTATTTTAATTCAAAACTTTGTTAAGCAACATATGGCAAACTGCATTTCCTAATTGTTAATTTAGCAAAAGCTAAACAATATGCAGAGCTAGTGTGAACAATTAAGTACAGCCTGTGATTGATTAGATTTTAGAATCACCTCTGGCAGAAGTAACTCGAGGTAATCATCTTATGTTTTAACCCAATCACTCTTCCAGATCATTGTGAAAGCCTTCTGGCCAACCTTTTTGTTACAGCATTGCTTCAGTTCATTAAAGATTAAAAGGCGTTTGTTTGTGTGGAGCAACATTAGCTGACAGTCCTGTTGCAATACTATAAATAATGATGTTGAAAACATGTAATATCAATGTTCTGCTTGGAAAATATTGCAGTGATACTTTATTCCTTTCCTGATTATTTCTAAATTGTTTTGAATGAAATGTTGATGCAAGAAGAGATAGCAGAAGTCACAAAATGAAGATGAAAACACAATCCAGTGATGTTTCCCATTCTTTTTAAATTGTAATTTAAAAATGTTAAGTCGAACAAGATCGACTATATGACATTAGTTTGCACTACAGCAAGAGTATACTTTTTAAAAAATAAGAAATAATTTAACTCTCCAGTGTCACATGATTGCAGGGCGTAGTGGCGGTTGGCAAAACTGCCTCAGTGCATGAAGACCTGCATCCAGTTCAAATCTTGATGCCGGTTTTTCTGTGTGCAGTATCCTGGAGGTTTTGTCAAAGCGTCTGTTCAGGGTTGAATCCTGATTTCCCTGATGACTTGCAGGATAGGTTCCCGCCTCACTTTGACGCTAAACAGGTTAGAACGTTTGACAGATGGATGGATCGATTGAATTTTGAGTTTGAGCAAAGCTAGGTACCCTTAGGTTAAGGTACATCTGGTGTTAGCATTAAAGTTTCTGACTGTCTCACTTTTCTGCTCTTTTGTTTTTGGCAGATATGTCACACTGTTCCATATCTGCCTTGCATTTCAATGGTGTATGAAGATAATAATGTTTAAATAAGTGTTATACTTGAGTATCATAATTTAGAGACATAATAAATACCACACATCTTCCCCACTGTTATGGATCTTATGAAATTTCTCCTCAAATGTCAAGGCAAAGAACAGAAAACTAGTTGGGCAGAGCTTATTAGAAAAATCATTCAGTGATAATACTGGTAAAAATATAATGAGGATATTGGTTGTGATAAACTCGCATATTTCCTTATCCTTTTTTTTTTTTTTTGCCAACTATGTGCGCAACACTCTCTGTGACCCATAAACATCTTGGGTGTTGTTATCTGAGTCAGGTATTCACAGCTTTTGCAGTAACACTCCATCCACCCCCCTGATTGTCCTGTTAGCATGCAAAGGATGAACCTTTGACACTTGGCATATATTAGCAAACAATTAGTGCATTCCAAACAGTCCTTTATAATATGAATATTGTGTACACTGACATTGCATCGGCAATGTAAGGTATTTTTAAAAAATGTGTGCATCTCAGCTGACAGGTTCAGAGTAAAATTGTGTTGTTGTTGGATTTAATAATGCAGCAATTACAGATGGTCTGTGTAAAACTCAACCTTTTAGGTTTTCTTTGACACCTATTTAACTTTAATTCTTCATATTGAGCTTGATTAACTCTTTTCAATGCCTCCTTTGCTTCTTTGATACCAGCTTGATTTTTGACATGAGCCCAATATCTTCATCTTGGTTTGTGTTTTATGAGGCAGGTAAGAGAAAAACGAGTTTTTCCTGGTTTATGATGAGGGAAGCTTTTTGTGAATGAGGCTAAAGTTACTCTAAATGATGATATGCTGTGTAGATGTTCTGTCTGCATCCTCACATTTGGGAGCTTGGTTGTTTTACTGTTTAGTTTTTTTGCATACTGCAATGGGCTGTCAATCCACAAACTAGTAGATGACACATTTCTTGTTACCATCATTGAGTTTTATTAAATATATTCTATGCCCTGTTTGAAAAAAGTAGTTTATTGTTTTGATGCATACAGTGATCATTGAAGAAAATACACTTAATCACTTGGGAAACTTTGCAGCAATCAAGGTCCTCACTTTTCTCTTTTATCCCATCCGATGTCTTATAGGTTTGTTCACTCAACCTGAAAAGTACAGAGCAGAAGAAGATACCGCTTCCTCCGGGCATTTGAGAACAATTTGAAAGCAGTCCTGTTGGAAATGGGTTTAACACAGATGGATACACATATAAAAGCATTTTATGCAAAGGAAGACAAGTTTTGAAAAAGCCCAGACACTGCCACTTCTTAACTCAGTGATTCTTGAGAAGAGGGACAAAACAGGTCCAATGGATAAAGCACAAAATTTGAGTAAAATATACACAAAATATAATTGTTTAAAATATTTGACTAAACTAACCTGGGCCATGTGAGCACAACAACGTATGTTTTCCTGGTGTTTGCTGAATATTTTTTATTTTAAACATTGTAGTAGGTGGATGGTGTCTTTAAAATCCCTTGAGCAGAACTCAATACATTATAATGTAAAAAAATCTGGCATTATTGGGGGGCATCATAACTTCTGAGGACCCCATGACCTCTTCCTTTCTCTTCCTTTGCTAAGAGGGCTAAGCAGCTCTAGTTAGCTTATGTTATTTTATAGTTTTTCTTCTGTTTTATTCCTAAGTTGCTCGTCACAACCATGATGTGTCAACACCATAACTGACAATTTACAAAGCTTTGATGAAATTCTGTGAAATTAATGCTTAATTTTAGTAAACTGTAAAGTTTTCATGGACCTGATGAGCCTCCTTCAGAATAACATCATATAAATTGAGGTAGTTTGGCATTTTGTCGACTCCATCAGAGTTTTTAGCTGACAGTGTGACTCTATCAGTGATAGTGTTGACAAATCTCACTTAAATGTGCAGTTAATTCATTTTATTGTATTTTACATAAATGGCATTACTTCACATGTATCAAGTATTTAGTTTTACTCTCTAGTTTGTCACCACCTTCAGCTCTGTGTCAACTCCGTCATTCACTGTCAACTCCTGCAGATGACTTTATGTTGTTTCTTGTTTTAAATATTTATTTGGTTTCTTGAGAAGCATTTGTCTGTAAAACAGAGTAAAAATATCACTAATAGGGCCATTAAAAATAAAAAATAAAAAAATAAATATATATATATATTTATTTTTGTCAGATGGTGTTAACAGAGTTCTGGTTCAGGTCCATTAAAAATGTAATTTTCAAAAACATTGTCTCAACTGGGAGCCTGCAGCTTGGCATCTTTACATTTCCAAACCATTATTTGTCATATTTGAATACATAAGCTTGAGGAATAATTAAATTTTTTTTGGGGGGGGGAATTTAAACCCATTTTGTCCCACTTCTCAAGAATCACTGAACTATTTTTACTGGATCTCAATGCCTCTCCACTCCCATCCCTTCCCTCTGGAGTCAGTTCTTAGATCACTTATGAAGTGATGTTTCCTATTGAGTGGAGAAGATCAATTTCAGGCTCAAATCATCCAAACTAGAACATCTTGAGAAGTAATGTCACGTATGCAGGCTAAGTGTTAAATAATTTCAGAGGGAGTAAAATTCTGATGAATATCAACCATTAGCCTCCAGTTAGACCAGGGAATCTAAACACGTAATTAAATGACTAATCTGATCTGATTAATATGTATTACAGCTGCTTCAACAGCTCAGTACGGCTAATATCAATAAGAATTGCACACACCGTCTTCAGGCAATTTGCATATCATAAATACCCGTAAATTAAACTTCCAATTTGAATACAGTTACAGCAAAATTGGAAACTTCTGGTTTTCATTCACCTTAGGAAAGATTTTTAGGATTACTTCTACAAATGTGCATGTATTTGTAGGTTTAGAGGCTTGTAAAGTCAGATTTAAGAAGCAGTGTTGAATCGAATATCTTATATTACCCTGGAATCGCAGGCATGTGTGCTTGGTTTTGAATGAAGAAGTACAAAAGACAAAACAAAAGGAGTGACATCAACCAAGGTCACAAGCTCAATTCATTGCCATGTTTTTCTCCAACATAAGACCAAATGGAAAAAGGTCCCTTGGGGCTTTATTGTTTTATACTGTCACTTCTGTGACCTTTTATAAATTGATGGTTCTGTTCTTTTTCTTCTTTAATGAAATTGCCCTTAAAAATGTGCTCCGTTATTTAATCTAATACAGCCACCAGGCAGCAATCACAATTTTTTCTCTTTTATCTCTAACCACGGCTGTGCATGTGCACAAAAAAAGCTAATTTTTTGCATTATTGCAAGTTTTTTTTTTTTTTTTCTTCCTGTTTCCGGATACCATATTTGGTATAAGGTTATGCTGACACAATAAGAACATGAAGGCCAAGTCCACTAATACCTACAAATACTCAGACTTTGGATTCCTGTGAGTCAACACAGATCGGCGGCTTCTAGACTTGCATGGCATTATTCATGGCTTACATTCACCATCTGGCAGCGGCAACAAAGAACAGCTCTCAGCTATTTTAGCAACAGAGTCAAAACTAAGAATGTATTTTTCATGTCTTTATCCCAAGGCAGCCTTTCAAACAGGGAAGTTCGTAGTAAGATGAGGCAAGATTATCACATTTAGGGTTCTTAGTCTGTAAAAATATGGAGTTTGATTTGGGTATCTTCCACATCTGGATAAGTCTGGGGAATATTTGTGTTTCCAGGTTTAATTGTCTGTCCAATATTCATCCATCTTCCATAGTAAGCACACAGTAGAAAACTCTGCACACATGCCATTAGAAAACCCAATTATATTCTGTAGGAATCATCTGGTGTTTAATTAAAATGTCTAGCAGGTTATTAAGAAAGCATGTTGGGGGAAAAAAGTTTTGATTGAGGTACGAAGTTTAAATGTTCTTTAAAATTCTACAAATGGCTCTAGATGTTGTGTCATTGCAATCACAGATTTTAATCTTTTCCAGCGATTACTCCAGTGTTACAGATTAACCTTTTCTTGGAAGATACCATTACTGTGCCTAGCTATCCATCTGAAATTCTGCAGTAATGATAAAACACACTTTTTTTTCCCACAGATGATTCAAGCCCAGTTCTTTTATTACAAATTCTGGCACCATTTCTCTTTTCCTCCATGGAAAGAAAATCTCTCTGCCTTCTTTGTAATATCTATTTAATCAAAGACTCAGTAGTAATAGTCTAAAGACATGATGAAAGATATTGGTTTTTTAACAGGATTTCCAGTCAACCCTGGAATTCTGCATCTAATATTCATCTCTGTAAGGAGCACATCCATTCTTTTTCCGAATTAGAACATTGATTTGCCCTGCATTTTTTTTTTGCACTAAAATGTTATTTTGCGTTGATGCAAGTGAATTCTTTGCAGTTGTTGAGGCAAGTCAGAAGAGTGCAAGTCGGAGAGAATTTGCCTCTCGCCCGGAGCAGCTGAAAACAAACCAGATTTGAGCATGATGCTTTCTGCAGAGCAAATTAGTACAGATGAAAACACAAACCAGAAGCCCCACATGTAAGCTAAAGAGAATGCTGAAGACGCTCACTTGCTCCTTTTTCCCCAGCATTTGTTTTTTCTTTATTTTTTCTCTTTTGCCATCCCCATGCTAACAAAACAGAAGTACAACTGCATGAACTGATCCCAAATTAGAGGGAGGTATTGAGGGAAGAGAAGAAAAATGCATTCATACAGTTGCATGTTGGTGAATTTGAATATCATTTGAAACCTTCAGTAGTCACTCATGTAGATACTAACAGATTTCAAATGTTTATTTCTTCTTATTTGAATGACTGTTGCTGACTGCAAATAAAACTCAGAATTCAGTTTTTTATGAAGGTTGAAAATTACATAATTTAATTCAAAATGGTATTTCTGACACTGAAATATTGATCTAAAGTAGTTTGACCCTATTGACATGAACTAGTGCATCACAAAGGAGTGGCATGGAGGCGATCAACCTGTGGCTCTCTTCAGGAGGCCTGGCATGCTTTAATATTTTTTTTCGTTGTTTTTTCAATGGGAAAGTTTTTAACAGTTTGTGCTCTGCATTACATATTTTAAAACTATTTTTAAACATGCTCCAGAGAATTGAAAATAGTTTGCCCTCCATATTCACATCTTTTGTGAGAACGCTCACTTATTAGCCGAACCTCTAACCTGACCTACAACCCCAAACATGTGACACACACCATACAAAACTGCTCAGCTGTTCACTTTTGTTGTTTTCTCGTTGTGAATACCGCTAAGCTTGTTTGGAAGCTCAATGCGCAGGTCCCATGCTCCATGTTTTGCGCCGCTTGCTGACCTGAGAAACTAAAAACAGCTGCTGTGACTTTGGACTTGATAAACACAGTAAACCAACAACAGCAGATGACACAACTCCTCAAATCACTGACTGTGGAAACCTCCCACTGGGTCTCAAGTAACTTGGACTCTGTACCTTTCCATTTTTCCTACAGACTCCAGGTATTTGATTTCCTTATGAAATGCAGAATTTACTTTGATCTAACAAAAATGACTTTTGGACCTGAGCAACAGTCCAACCCTTTTAATCCTTGGTCCAGGAAATATGTTTCCATTGATCTATCTGGTTCAGCAGGCCTGGCACAAATAGAGCAACAATTGTATTTAACATCCTGGATACGTCTCTGTGTGGTATATCATCCCCGAACTCTAGCATTGCCTTATTTTATACTCAAGATAGCAGCATGTCAGTTGGTTGTCCATCATTTTTTACCACTCTGTTTCCTTCCACTTAGTTTTCCTTTAACATACTTGATAACGGCTTGTTCTGTAGGTTGTCAGTAGCTGCTTTGTGGTCTTTCTCACATTTTTTGTACTAAAATCTTTTGTTAGTAATTAGAAAAAAATTATTACTCACTACCCATTTGAAATATATCAACAAAATTGAATTGAGCAATTGGAATTTCTGAAATAAATATCACTTTTGGTAATATTCTATTTCACTGAGATGGAGATCTATTGCAATCATGCAGCACACACACTTTGAAATCAGGTACAATGAGCAGGAGTTGATCCAGGCAACACTGCAAAAACACACTCTTTTTGTTTCTGTCTCTCATTAGAAGATAAAAAACCCACACATATATGGGGAACAACTGCTGCAGTGACACAGCTCCACTTCACACAAGCAGCCGGTTCTGACTTTCTGATCTCTTTTTTACCTGTACCATCACCGTCTCCCTCACACTCCTCCCTACTCCCACTTCCTCCTCCTCCTCTCATCTTTAACTCTGTTGCCACGGCAGCAAAACCTGACAATGATAGAGGGAGAGAGAGAGAGAGAGAGAGAGAGAGAGAGAAATGGGTGGAGAGACACATAAAGAACAAATGCCATCTGAGTCATTTAATCCCCACCCGGTGTATACGTGTTTGTGTTTATGTGTGCATAAAGGCAAATATGTTGGAAATGTTTGTGTGAATCTCTGTTTATCTGCTTTCTGTGAGTGTGCGTGTGCGTGTATTTGTGTGCGAGTGTGACGCGTGGGTGTCCAAGTGGGAGAGCTGTGTGGATGCGGTTCATCAGTTCATCACAGAACTGTTGTGGTGCAAAGGCAAACTCGCAGACCTTTGTCGGTCTCACCGCATGTCGCCGGGCTGCTTCCGTTTTCCATTTCATGTTCGCTGTAAATGGGTTCTCATTCGAAAAAACAAAATTCTCCAGGCAGCCGTACAAATGTTTGTGCGTCTGGGCTTTGAACGATAAAACAAACACAACTTCTGTCTGTGAAATGCTTCCCATAATTTAATGAAATTTCTTTTGCTGAATGGTGATAGAAGTGATGAAAATCCTGAGAGCAGATGTTAATGCGAGGAAACCCTGGTGACACTGCATCAGTTTGAGTTGAGCTGAATCGAAACTATGTGGCATGCAGAAGACACAAAACAACTATTCACACTGGAGAAAATACTTTAAGGAAGCAGAAAAAGCACAAAACAATAAGAATAAAACTCTGGAAAAGCAATTCAGTAAGACAGCCCCGCTTTTCGGTTGGCTGGCTCTGCATGAGCTTGTTAGGAGAAAGGAAAAGACTACAAAAGAGCAAAAAACCGCTAAAACTTACAAAAAATTTTAATCATACGACATGCATTGCATAAAAGTAGGCAATGTCAATGCTAACTTACATCTAAATTAGAACCACACTTCATTTTAACTGTGCATTTGAACTTTAGTCTACATAAACACAAAAACCGGGTTTCATCCATTTTCTATACCCATGTAGTTTTTGTAGGGCTGATCAATGGGTTTAATGTAGGTTACAACCCTGAAAAGTCATGAGTTTATGAATAGGAACCATAAGCAGTGTAAAAACTGCCACTCACTCCACTAAAACCTAATTACAGTTTTATGGCTAATTAACCAAATGTTCTTGCTTAATTGTGGGAGGAACCCAAAGTACTTGGGGAGAACTCACACATCCATGGTTAGAACATGAATGCTCCACAGAAATGTGCTCCCAACCCTAGAGGAAAAGCAAAACAGCTCGTAAAGATGTCGACTGAATCTGACGAGAGAATCATTATTTACAGTAAAACTAATTCTTTACCAACATGGGCTGAAAGGCCACTCAGAGGAAGAAGTTATTACTCCAAAAGAAACATAAAAGGCCAGATTAAAGTTTAGTAGAGATTAAACCTTCATGAAACTAAAGTTGAAGTGTTTGTCTATGATGAGCATTATTGCATTTGCAAAATGGAATAGCTTGCATGGTTAAAAACTCCTTCCTGCTGAAGGGATTAGTGGTCTTGACACAACAGATGAAATAATATCTTCTGACATCACTAAGTCAAATCTTGGACACAAATAGGTTTTCCAGCTCGACCATGACCGTAATCATGCCACCAAATGAGTTGCAAATTGTTTGAATATTTAGGAGTGGTTTTCCCTGAGCTGTGACTTTAGTTCTGTGGAAAAATTGTAGAAAGAGATGAAACTGAGTGAGAGAAAGGTGGCCTACAAACCGTATTCAGCTTTGCTAGACAGGAGGATTAGGCCAAAATATTAGGAAACCACTGGGAGAAGCTTGTAGAATGATACGTATCACGCAATGTTTGACTGAAATCCTTCAGCTTGCAAGGTAGTTCTACCAAATATTGAGAGAAGTATGTAAACTGTATTTGAAGAACATAGATAAGCTGGGAAATAGAAATAATTTCAGTAATTCTAACTGGCTTAAAATAGGGAAAGTTTAGTCTTAATTAATGTCAGACGGAGAGAAAAAAAATTAAGTGTTGTTTTATACAACGAGGTGGTTTCAGCTGTATTTTCCTCCAGTGCATATTTGGCATTTCTCCAGGTACTTTAGCTTCCTCTCCCAGGCCAGGGACAAGCATTTTCCTTTAACTGATTTCTCCAAATTGCCCTCAGGTGTATAAATAGTTGCCTCCTATGTTTCTCTGTGCTACCCTGTGATGGATTGGAGGTGACCTGTCCAGGGTTTCTGCTGCCTCTCGCCCAGTAACTATTAGGATATCTTATACATTAATCTTTTCCCTTTCTCCATGCTTAACAGCATATAGTACATCTACTTACAGTCAACTCTATTAGTTTGTTTGAGTACTTTTCATAAATTGATATATCAGTCCTCTATCTGGACTGAGTTTAAACCTCTATCTACATTGGATGTCCTTCACTTGTTTTTTTTGTTGTTTTTTTATTCTGATTTTGCCAAATAGCTGTAAATCATTAAAATGTGGAGTTTCACAGTGGATCAGTTGTTCACAGTAACAAAGTCGCGTCTTTAAATATCAGATATTGCTTTCCTTTGTGGAGTTTACATGTTCTCTCTGGCAATAGGACGTTGATCATTTATGTTCCTATTAATTGAACTACTAGCCATGTAACTAAAAGTTTTTAGTGTTAGACTTCGGACCCACAGACCTACAAAGATTAATGCAGCTCATATGTGCTGGAGGATTATAGTTTGTGTGTTTGTTGCACCAACCTGCCCAGATGGTAACCAACCATCTGGATGAGGGATATTTACGTACTTGAAGGAAAAATGTTTTATTTTCTGGCATTCAGGTTTTGTTTCCTGAGGTCATTGCTTCTTTTTCTCAGACTAAAGAGTTCAAGTTATCCAAAAATATTTTCCCAGACCTAATGGAGTTATTTTTTTTTTTATTACATCCATCAGCTGCAAAGACAACAGCATTGAACCATACAGAGGAGAGCTTTTGTGCTTTTATTTCCCTCCTGCACATCAGATGTTTCACCAAGACTGTCAACTTTTTAAGAAAAGTCTCTCCTGGTTTACACACTTAGTTCTGTGGCTCTACAGGTTTGCTGAAGTCAACTGAGCGCCTGCAGGTTGCTGTGGTGCAAAGGTTAAATAAAAAGATTGCATCCAAACATCTTACTGTGTGCGGAATGAACCATGCTGATAATTTCAATCAGAGTGTATTTTGTTTGCTTGATTACGCTGCACTCGATGTTGAACAGTTGTCTCCCCTGTCTGCAGAGGCAGGGGGTCTGTCTAAAATTAAAATAATCATAACTGAATTTCAAACTGATTTTCAAGTGCTTTGGGTTCTCTAGAATACTAGACGTGTATTAGTCATACTAAAACTTAAAAAGAGTGATAGTTTTGTTCTTGTTCCTTTATTTCAGTTGTCTATTTTTTTATGCATTATACCTCTGAAGTTTTTAGTGAAACCTTCTAAATGGCAGCAAATTCAGCTTTCACAAGAACAAATTCATATTCTGCTCATGTCTGTTAGAACTAGTTTATTTTAATAGTTTACCTCTTAAGAAATCTTACATTCCCAACTCTCAGATGAACTAAATCACATTTGTTTATCAAACATTTATGAAGGAAGCCTTCTGAAATGACTTAAAATGCACCATAGTTTTTTACATCCACTTTGGCATCACTGTTCTGCTTCGGCATACAGAATTTTGCTGTTGAGTTCTGCCAGTTTTTAACATCTGTTTGCTTCTCTTTTTATGTTGTTTACACATGCAGCTTTTGGACACACCTGGATTCCCACAAAAGCTGCAGTGTACAGAAACCTATTTTATTTCTGGGGTCTAATTGCAAAAACAGAAGGAAACACTTGGATGGAAAAGTGGCATATTAGAATTGAAATCCTATTTCTCAAAATAATTGCGTACTCCTTAAATAATATTTTGTCGCTTCATAGGTAATTTGAGGACAATCCACTCTGTTTGTTTTCCTATATTCATGGGTAAGTTTGTCAAAGAAAGGCAGTTCAAATAAAGCTATAAAAATCAGTTGCTTTATTTTTGAGTAATGGCATCTGGATGGGACTCTACGCACACATGGTGCAAACAGAACCTCGCATGGATCATTTCAGCTTTAATGATTAAGGCACAGGCCTTCTGTTTTTATTGCTAAGCTAGAAGTGAAGGAGGGAAAGCATTAATTTTATCCACAGCAAGAGGAAATAAAATAAACTTTTGTATTGGCATTTTCTACAAGAAATTGTTGAATTGTGTCCTGAGTTTGGACTTTACAGCAGCCATTTACACTGAAATATAACACTGTTTAATGTCACCACAGTAAATTTTAGATGTCCTTAAATATTAGCAGCTTTGGGAAAGTGTTGGAAGACAGGCAAGTAATTATCTCAATAAAAAGTAAATTAGTTGTTTTTTTTCTCAAACTAAAAAAGATGCTTAAAAGTAAATTGAGGAAAATGTAAGTATTGGCTTTATTCATTAGGATATTATCCTTGAACATGAATAAAGCTCAGTGATTAAAAATTTAATCTGCATATTTTTAATCTTCAGTACCTAATGACATCATTAATATCAGAACCAAGTTTACCATTCATTTAGTACTTAAATAAGAAAGGGACGTATCTAGAGTAGCGTTCATGTGAAACACTGATTCTTACTGACAACCCTCCATTCCTGCTCAGACGTGGCTCTCTCTCCAGTGCCGTGTGTAATAATGTCACTGCTGCATTTCCAAGGCTTTGTTCAGAACGCAAATTTTCAATCTCCAATCAAGCCGCGAGGCGAACGAGTTCAAGGATGGCCTCCTAATTGTGATTAAACTGCTGAGCTGACGTCAGCCGCAGCTGCAACAAGTGCATCGACAGTCACAGACGATAAACAGCTCTTCGTTTTTAAACAGTTCCCGGGGAAAGGAATAAACCGAGGGCCATGCTCCACCTCCGCTCCGCTCACACACACACTCGCACGCAGACTCGCTGCCTGAACAGCGGGTGGTACATATGCATGCAGCAAGGCTGAAATGCAAACTCGCTGCTGGCATGTTCAAACAAATCACACGCAGCCGTGCACCGGGATGTGGACTTTGAGAAAACAAAACGGCCTGCTTGCATACCAGCGCGCACACACAAACAGTGTTCTTTGCTGCTTCTTGGAGAGCTCATGGAGGTTGTTGGAGCTGGTGTGTATGTTTTAAGCCTGACGTACTCAGATGTGACAGTGTCGCAGGAGAACGGTGGTTCCCCGAGCAGCCTGTGACACAGACTGAGGGCCTCTTTGTCAAGGAGAATACTGGGCAGAATTTATCCATGTTCAATGAACAGAGGGGGCGGACGGCGAGGTGGCGGTGGGGGGCTGTGGCAGAGAAAGTGGGCTGTCGAGATTGAAGAGAGCGCTGAGAGCGAAGATCCTGAGAGAGAAGAGAGAGGTCAGAGAAGAGACAGGGCTATACAGTGTTCCTGAAGTAAAGTCAGAACAGATAGAGGCTGAAGAAGAGGAGACAAAGCGGAGAGGGAGGAAGGAGGTGAGAGTGAGACTTCAAAGTGTCTGCAGCCCTGCTGAGCGAGGACAAGTCAGAGGAATTGAGAAAACGTACAGAGAGCTTCTTGATTAGTCTGAAGGGAAGACTAATCATCAAGAAATTGTTCAGGAAACAAAGTGATGAAAAAAAGATAACAGAAACTCGATGCCATTTTCAGCCACCAAGGTGACATCTTTCCATTTGTCGTCATAGCATTTTCCATTGGAGGAAAATTATATTTGAGTAGCTCAAGCAAGCAAATATTGCTGTTTTGGGCTTGTTTGCTTAATTATGAGTCTAAGAATGTTAATTAATCATTTGCAGAAAGCAAAGCTGTCATAATATTAGATTTGCTCTTCACAGTTATTCCTATTCATTCTCATTTGTGCTGTCCCTCCTTTTTTTGACAAATTAATCACCAGGAAAATATAAATTGAGGGATTAGTATGGAGGTTCTCCACTGATCAGGCATTACATTATGACCACCTGCCTTGTAGCTTCACAGTCTCCTTTTAGCTGAAGTTTCGCTGGAGCCTTGAAGTCCAGTGGGACTCCATGGCTAATGGAGAATAAAATCATAGCGATTGCTCTGGCTCTGCATGAGCTTGTTAGGAGAAAGAAAAAGAATAATTTTGAAATAAATGTCTCAAATCTTAAAATTATGCTTTTAGTCATCACTAAACATAGTGTTTAAAATTTCTTTGACAGAATTTATTTGTTTTTTTGCTGAAGCTCTTCAGCAATATGTTTTTGGATGATTTAATAGAGATGTTGATGCTAATGTTCCCTCTTATTATTCGGTTTAGGTCAGTGGTTTGGGACCCGTGGATCTTCAGCCTCTCAAAGGGAAACTCTCTGCTTTGAAAATATTATGGTTTATATTAGTATATAATAACCACTTTATTAAGTGGTTGGTACGTTAGAGATTATTGAAATATATCTCTTCAATTGCTTATATTATCATCCGAAATAAGAAATGTTCATATAAAGATTTTTTAAAATAACTTTTATTAAACTGTATCTTTTTCTTTTATCCGGGTTTTTATTTTCTTAATATAAAAAGCAAATATTGAAACAGGTTTGTTTAATTGTGTTTGTATTAAATATGATCTGTACGTTTCCCTTCTCCCTTCATGGTAGTCGCATTTTATTCAGTGTTTTCTTTATTTGCAGGATATCTGGTGGATCCAGATAATTTTATGCCACTTTTTAAATCAGTGTTTTAATATTGTTTTATTTAAACATTTAATATTTTATTTATTTATTGTCCTTTTCTTTGCATTGAGATAATTTTAAACCGTTGTGCTTATCTGAAGTGAAAGCATTGTTAGCAAATCCTCTAATTAAAATCCAAGAGAATGAACACTGTGTGATGCCCCCACTATCTTTATTATTAAACATGGTGGTGGCAGCATCATGCTGGTGGGATGATTTTCTTCAGCTGGGCAGGAATGCTGGTCAGAGTTGATAGGAAGGTGGCGATACTGGAAATGATTTACACTCAGTGAGCGATAGAACTGATGTCTATATTAAAGTTACATGTAGACTTTGTTTAAACTGGGGAAAGTAATATGTTTATTCATAGTGATGATTTCAACTAATATATTTAAAATGTCTGCAAAATAGTCTGCAAAAAATGTGAGAAAATATAAACCAAAAGAGTCTGGGAATAATGGCAAAAATATGCGTAAATATGTAAATGAGAACATACATTTCAAGCCGTGAGGCCATCCGGCTCAACCGGTTGTATCCGGACACCAAGACATGTCGGCGATATCATCAGAGTTAAAGTTCAGCTTTGTTGCCATGTGATAAATGTCAGTTATGCAGCAAGAATTTAAATTATCCAATCAGCTTTACAGAGAGAGGACACACCTGCTGGCAAAATGTTGTAGAGGCAGATGAAGAAAAAAGTTTAATTTTGATAAGAAAGATGACAATAAATAAAATAACAAAAAATCCCAATAATGTGTAGACAAAGTCAGATATCATAAATTGTATACATATATGGTAATCTTGCCAGATGCTTAGCTAGAAAGGCATGAGACAAACTTGACTAAAAGAAGTCTACATTTAGAAGACTCATAAACTTCTGAGATCAATTCTGAAGATCAATAAAACTCTCAATATCAAACCAAATGTCTTTCAATTTTAACCTGATTGTCTATAAACCATTCGGACAACAAGAATGCTTTCAGAAATGTATTGTAAAAAAATGTAAGGTGAGAAATGTCAAGAGCAGAAATTAAAAATGTGGGTATCTGCTTACAGGTTCCGATATTCCTCAAAAGTGCAAGGCTTCACCATAAAGGCTTGACTTTCTAAGATGCCTGTATCAAATGGAACAGCTGAAGAATAAAACAGAACATGCAGACAAGGTAGAAAATACAGAAAAAAATGATAGAAGTGCAAAGAAAACAATAGGGTTGGAGCAGGAAAGTAAGTTAGAGACAATGAGAAAAGGGAATAAAGGAACCCGAATGACTGCAGACTCAAAATGCTGAGTCAAAATGAGTGAAAATATGTGCGGCTCTTTTGATATTAGAAGCAGACACAAAGCAGCCAAAGCTTAATCCTCTCAAGTAGCCAAATGTCGGGAGTCAAAGGAGGGGGAGAGTTGAATCTTTCCACTGCATGAGCACAAACATACTTACACACTCGGGCCAACCTCCCAGCTCATCAATACTTTCTGGGAAAGACTAACAGAAATGCTCCAAAATGACTTAACCAGACTCATTCAGGGACGGTGGCCCCGCTTTCTGCTGCAGTGCCGCTCTGTACTCAGCAGGGCCAGTTAATTGTGAGAAGGAGCAAAATAACGCTTGTGTTCCCCTGATGGTCGCTCCATACAGTCTCCTGAAACTCAAAGCCACTGAAGCTGTTCCACTTACAAATTCAATTATAGAAATGATTCATCCTTCCATTATGATAACTGTTAGATTTCTTTGTTTCATACAATAAGGCAGGAGGGGCGGAAAACAGAAAGATTTTTTTTCCTTATATAGCCTAAAGCTTCTTATCTCCATCTGAGTTTTATTTTCTGCTCCTCCCCTGCTCATCCCACTTCCTCTGCCTCCGTCTCTCTTCATCCTCTCTCCGTCTTCCCTGGGGGTCAGTGGGGAGATCGCATTCCTTCCTTTTCCTGCCTCCAATGTAACCCTCCCAACATCATGAACCAGCCACCCACCCCTTCCCCCCACACGCTCTCCTTTAGGTAATTAAGATTTCAGATTTTACGGCTTTCTTTTTCATAATAGACACAACAGACTCTACGAGCGAGCAAGCTGCCAATTCTCGAATGCACGCACACTCACACCCCAATCAGTAAACACACAAATATGCTTCAAGATGAATGCACACACCAAACAGCTGAACCTACAGTGCCTGAATGTCCCTTTTCATACACTCTGTCCTCACTGTTCTGTTCTGCACACACACATGCAGGCACCCCCACACACACAGTCGGGCACATCAGAATATTTATGTGTTAAGCTTCTCTGTGTGTGTTGGTGGTGCCAGTGGATAGGGTGACATGCAGCAAGGTGCAGAATGAAAGAAAACGAGGGAGGCTAGGAACCAGTTTTTTCTTCTTCTGTGCAGCTCAGACAAGTCTGGTCGGGCCTCTTGCTGCTCCAGCTCCCCGCAGACTGACACCCGACAGCGACAGGGACTCAGCCGTGTACCGCCACCACAACAGAGCTTGTATGCCAGCCAGATACACAGTCCTAGCAAATTGAACACGGCAATAGTGTCTCACCATTTGTGCTCGACTTCGTTTCGACTCAATCTGGCTCTCTCAATTCCCCCACCTCATTCTAAGACTTTTCAGCTCCTTATTTTCTTTCGCTCATCTGCAGTGATGGAAGAAGTGCTCAGAATTGCCTAGAATTTCATGGCCAGATCTATCAAAGGGGTATCCATAGGAATCTGGTAAAACCTTCCTAAGTCAATAATCAATTCTAAGACTAGCTTTGCTTTGGATTTTCTTTTTTTTTTTGCATGTGGACATTTTTTATGTAGCTTTTCCAGTTTTGTTAAATAATTAAAAACAGTGAACCTGGCTCTCCGGCCCCTCCCGTGACCGCTTGGCCTCAGATTGATGAGGAAAAAAGCTTCATCCTGTTTAATCCACACCAGACTGCTAATAAAAGCAGGAACACCCTGTGACCTCAGAAAATTGTGATAATAATTGTAATAACAACAGTAATATGCTGGTGGAGCTGCAACCACCACAATGCTAGCCACAACATTAACGCCTAATGTC
The DNA here is from genome assembly GCA_903066815.1 of Brachyrhaphis roseni. Lineage (NCBI taxonomy): Eukaryota > Metazoa > Chordata > Actinopteri > Cyprinodontiformes > Poeciliidae > Brachyrhaphis > Brachyrhaphis roseni. The sequence continues at coordinate 34,783 of CAEFZY010058969.1, read as the reverse complement.
TAATGCAGTGGTAGCCTCCCTCACTTCACTTCGACAGCAGCGTATTTTTCAGCTTTTGAAAGAGCTCCAGTTGCAGAACATTTAAGTCCTTGGCGTTGAATGGATTTACATTGTTAAAGAGAACTTTGAAGGGCTAAATTTATTGAGATGTTGAAAGCAGAGTTTAGCTATAAAACAATATCTCAAGCTTTTAAGGTCTAGAGCAGCACTGTTCAATCCATCATCTTTAAATGGTAAGATCTCAGCACAACTATTTATTTACTATGGAAAGGAGACAGCTCAGAAGTAATCTGTTGACAGGATAACTACAAGTTGCACACATGTGGTAAAAGATTCTCTGTTCACAGGAGACCAATGTTAAATCTTGTGGCACACATTTTAGAGAACTGTACATCACAAAAACATCCACCTTGAAACACAGTGGTGATGGCTGCATAGTTCAGGATGATTTTCTTTAGAAGAGACATGAAAGTTTGTTAGGACAAAATACAAGACAATCCTTGAAGAAAACGTGTTGGAAACTCCAAAAGACGTCAGACTCTGTGAAAACACACAAAACACACAGGCACAGTTACAGTGCAGCAGTGTTGATCAAATCATATTCATGTGTTGGAACAACCCAGTCAAAGTCTGGACCCAAGTCCAAGTCTGTGCTGGGCTTGGGTTTGTTGCTGTTCTCTGTCTAATGACTGGGCTTGAGCTATTTACAAAGAAAATAGGGAAAAACATTATCCTGATATTCAAAGCTGGTAGAGACAAGCCCCAAAAGACTTACTGCTATTTTTTTTTTTAAACTTTTAGCAAAAAGTTGGTTTGGAAAGTATTGGCCCAGGGAGGCTGAATAAAAATGCAGATATGTATTTGTGGTTCTAGGCGTATGTGTACTTTCTCAAGTTAATGTCAGAGTAAAATTCCCATGAATGTCGAAGCATAAGACCTCTCTGCAGAAAAATGTTCAGACGTTACTACTTCCACTGGCTTGCCTTCTTCCTACGATGCACTGTGCTCTCATTTTTTTTCCCAGGTAAACACGAGCGCAGCCTTCCACATGATGTAAAACGAAACATGACTCATAAGATCAGATCACCTCCTTTTGTTGTTCCCTGATGAAATGGGTTTTGTTTCTGCTCTTAAACCTTCAGTTCTTGAGCTTCACAGATTTCAATCATGGTTTTCTATTTTATTTGAAAAAGAAGGTAAATCGATTTGTGCTTCAAAGGGCAGTGATAAGGTAGAATCTGACTTTCAGTTGCTTGAAATGCAAATAATGTTTGGAACGACGCAGACAGGAACTAACTGCTGTTTTAATTAGTTGAAACTAGGACAGGAAAATATAAAAAGTAAATAAATAAGATGTGGGATTTTGCAGCTGAATTAAATGTGTAATTTCTTTTTAATTGTGGTGAAAATGCTGTTTATTGACATGTAATTAAAAGCACTGAACTGAAGTGAAAGTGCTTTAAATTTTCCCCTCTCTCAGTCCCTGGGTAAATGTACTTTTTCACCACTGCTGTCTCTTTGTGGCTCTGCGTCTCTTTCTGCAGACACTTTCCAATCTCTTCTCTCTATATTCAATTTTGTTCTTTTATTCCCTCATCGGCGCAACCCCATTCCCTCTGCTTCGTTTTCTTTCCCCCTACCGACTTCTTTCACAGCTTTCCATCTCCTTCCACCTTCCACCCGTTGTCTTTCTCTCCTGGGAGTAAAGATACTCTAATCCTCTCTGTCTAATGCTGTCAATAGCTCTCAATAACAATGAAATAGCACCGATTCCATCCCGTCGCTGATGAAGCCATAGCCTTGGTTTGGATCTTATTCGTCATCATGGCAATCTGCCTCCTGGTAATAGCCAATCAGATGGCTCCTGTGAAATGCAGTACTCCTATGATAGGCTCCCCATTGTTTTGATTGACTGCACCTGAGGGCCCACCACTTCAGCTGGGGCTCGATCAATAACCCATCACACACACACGCACACACACACCCAGTGGGTAAGCTCAGGCTCATGCATGCCCAGCAATAAACACACAGGTATGAGAACAACAAAGACACACACTTTGTTGGAGAGCAAATTGAGAAAGAAACCACTGGTATGTGAAGCAAACAGAATACTTCAGCAAGAATCATCAAAGTGACAGCAGTTATCTTATGGCGCGGTCTGAATAAGCAGCCGCTGCATAGCCATAATAAACAAACATACAAATGAGATGACAGCTTTGCATATGTGGTGGCAAGATTTTCATTTGCCTTTATTGGCAACTTTACAGTAACATGTTGAGTTAAACGAGAAAGATGTATGGATTACAATAAAAGCGCAAATGACTCCCACTGTGCGCCTGCTATCCTACGTTGTGTCACAGATACAGATGGCTTCACATAAGCCCTGCCTCGGTTCGCTCTGAGCCGTGGAAACCGTAATGAGAGAATGGCCATCTGCACTGGATGGTGTATTCATTAGTATTACAGACGTGCTGAAGCGCACAGTTTGGTCACCATTTGAGAGACCTGTCAGAGATGCAGAAGATGGAGTCGAACGATGGATTTCTACGGAGTTTAAACATCACTGTTCAGCAAGAGTTGGAGATAATGTCAATCTTTAAAAGTGAAATATATTAATAATTATTAAATATAATCAATTATATTTAATAAGTAGTTGCCACAACCGGCTCTTAGAGAGACGGAGGCTCTCAAAGAACCGGTATCAGATGTCTGATACGACTATACTGCAATATCAAATTTCCTTTCAAGTTTTTGATATGTACAGCATTTGCATAAAATCTACTTGACTGCCATAAAATGGCACTATGTGCCTGAAAAATACGTAACAGCTGCCTTTCAAACTAACACAGTATGGAGAGTGAGAGTGTCTTTTAACGGCACATTTCAAGTCTTGCCATAGATTCTCAAATGGATTTAGGTCTGGACTTCTCTGAGGAGTTTCACCATCATGTTGTACCCATAATGATATCACAAAACATCTTTCATCTTGGCTACAAAGTTACATTCTCGTCTCATTTTACCAGTGCACCATTTTAATATTTGTTGTGTCCTCTTTTGGATAGACAAACAAAGGTTATATAGATGACAGATGAAATATTTTCTAGTGAAAGTAGCCATCAAGCTCAAGGATGGACGGTGGAGGGATCTTAGATCTACAAGGTCAGCATGAAGCCACATTTTCTGTGTGTTTGATTTATCTGAGAGTGAAGGTGCATCCTCTCGTCAGGGTCTGGGTCAGCAGCTGACTGCTGTTTACAACAACACGGGTCAAGTAGAGGTCCTGAATGCAGCTTTTCAAGAGTCTGTCAGAACCGTGTAAAGCTCAGAAACACCCCTCCCTCAATTTCCTCTGTCTTCGTCTGTCTCTTCCTCTCTCCAACTCTTCAACACAACCATGTCATGTTGTCAGTCAGAGCAAGGATTTTTCATTCCTGGAGACTGTTGCTTAGCACCACTGGAGATCCTCTGAACTCCCTTTGTGCTCTTCTTTGCGTGTTTGTGTGTCGTTTTGAAGTTGGAGGCTCGAGGTTAGGGTATAGCAGCCATGTTGGTGGATACGGGTGAGTGTTGTGTAGTGTACAGCCATCTATCCTCGAAGCTCTTGTATTTACACTTATTATTCTGTTTCTAGTACTAGTATCATGTAAGTCGATCTGTTTTCATGTTTGTTTGTGTTGCATATGCACAAATGTGTGTGAATACGCAGAGGGGTGTGTGTGTGTGTGTGTGTTGTGATGTTTTGTTTGAAAAGCCTCCGGAGATCCTCTGGTAGGCTGAATCCTGTCACGTCTAAACAGCAGACTTTCCGCAGGAGACGTGAATACAGTTGTGTTCTGTATTTTATTATTAGACAAGCTGTATGCATGGGAACCAGGCTGCTGGTGCGATATGACAAGAAACATCTTCATAACTGACTTTGAAAGTGCATTGTATGGGTTGTGAAAGCGCAGGTGCTCCCACTACGTTGGAATATGACAGTGCAAAGTGGAGATAAGCTGCATGATGACAATTTAAAGGAAGATTGGGACTTTGTGTCGACTAACACGCTCTCCAATCCCACAGGTGTTGGTACAGGCAGCCAGCAGACCGTTCTCCATGAGGAGCAGTAGAAGATGCCGGCTCTGCCAGCACTGCTGCTGTCAATACGCTTCCTCTCCTTCCTGCTAGTCACGATGCCACCACTCTCCCTCAGTCAGGCCCCTCTGCTCTCCTCTGTCCGCATGGGTGAGTAGACGCTACACTGGTCGAAAGGTTTCTGAACGAACTTTACATTTAGTTGTTTCATTCATTCACAAATCGGTGGTTTCACCTTAGAGTGGCCATCTGCACTGGGATCTTAAAGAAACAGGGTGGTATTCTTTAGTGGAAATACCACAATTTCATGGTAAAAACAAAACTAATCAGGATCAAATAGCCTTATTATAAAGAAGAAAAACAAAAGTTTTCTACTGCTGCTGCTGAACAACAAAACAATGGTTATTACAGGTAAAATATTTTCTTTCTCATTTATATATTATGATTTTAAATTTAATATTTAGTCTGGAAAATATAATATGTTTTTTTTGCAAGCTGGGAAATATGTGGCAACATTCTTTCAGACAGCTGCATGGCAGTGCACAGAAGGTTGGGGAAGGAAACTCTAACTTTAACTCTGGTAACTTATAAACATGGAGAAGGTGTTCCTGAAAATGTTATTACTTTTAAAACAGTTGCATTTAAAACCAATACCATATGTTCAGATATGCAACCTGCACATTACCCAGATTGACCAAATCAACTTAAGTAAAGGTTCTGCAAGGTGATATAACAAGTTGGTTGTGTTATAGTTGACCACAGGTGAATATTTTAGCTGGTCAAATCCTCTGAAAATCAGCTCTTTGATCGGAGTTCAGCTGCAGACAAGTCATTTATGCAAAAAGATTATTCTCAACATAAATGCACAAAGCGTTTCCTGATGACCAAAATAGTCAGATTTTACTCTTTAATCATCTGCTCAGTGATTGGCCCAATGAAAACTGTAAAAATGTTACCCCAGCTCTGAAGATTTGAGCTGAAAAAACAATTTCCTTCAATGTGGAAGGTCATGCCTAGGGAATAAGAATCTGTTAACTGTTTTACATATTAGTTTGGTTTTAAACAGAAGCCCAAAAGAAGTTATTTAAAAAGGAAAACATTTTTCAAGTGTTCATGGCACCTTTTTGTTTAATCTGCAACTTTTAAATAAAGGAAAAGGTTTCCACAAACAACAAGAAGCTAGGAAGCAATTTTGCTTCATTTTGTTCTTTTACTTTTAATTTTGTGTCATAAATCCAGAAATGTTTCCTGTCCTCAGAAATCTCAGTTAAGCTTGACCTCTACAGAAAATCTTGATGCTTACAGTTAGTAGTCTGACAGCACCAATTGAGCTAATTGTATTTGATGCTTACATTAGCATTAAATACAATTAGATTATTGCTAATGTAAGCTAATATTAGCCTTGAGCATCTGCTAATATAAAATGCTCAAGGTAGCCAAAAATGTCAGTGGTGTTAACAGTGTCTTTGCTTAGCAGTAATATTGAAACCTGTTTTTCTGCAGAGCGGTGTAATTCTGACTGCTCTCTCACATATCATGTGACCTCATCTCTATTCTAAATAATTTTTGACTGATTTGGAAAATGAGGCTCCTTTAAGTTCATTTAGAGTTACAATAATTGATTTAACAATCCAGCACCAGAGTAGATTGAAGCTGTCTTTTCAGACATTAAGCTTGAGAAAGTAGTAGTAAATATCTTTTTTTTTGTTTTTTATAAATTCAATGATCCAGAAAGAAACAGCTCTGTAACTTGGAGTTGATTGTAATAAAATGATCTTGTCTTTTTTTTAAATTTTTTTTTTAAATGCCATCCAAAATCAGTAATGGCATTTGCTTAACAAAATCTATGATCTGACATTAGTCAAAATAATCTCTGATTGGTTCATCTCTAGTTATCAAAGCTGCAAATGTCTCCGATCTAAACTCCACTTTCCATTCATCTGACAGCAGCTGAATGTGCTCATTTCATGTTTAAATGAGTATTCTGGTGTAAGATTTTGCAGTAGAAATCCAACAAGGTCAGACTCATAACTTTGGTCTGAACACTGCACTAATTTGAACTGCAGCTCACACATTAATGGACAATCATGCACAGTGGAAGTAGGCTAATTTGGCTCATGAACAGCTGCTTGGAGCAATCTGAAAGATTACATCATTAAATAGATAAATAGCAGTTCTGTGTTAATGTTCTGGCTTCATAATTCTCCTATAACAATTAGCACCTAAATGTTTTCCACTGTGTCTGAGAAAATCAAACAAGAGAAACTGTTTCACAATTGTGGAAACGCTTTTTGTCTGATTATTCAGCAGAATTTATACTGCTCCCGTTCATTTTGTCTGAAAATTGCAGCATATTTATCAGGGTGATGCAATTTTCTTTGGAAATGTGAAGTGCTTTTATTATAAAAGTGATTCTCAAAAAAGGCTTTCAGAGTTTTGAAATGCGTTGGGGATTCTCATCTGCAGCTGCGTTGACAGGGAGGACAGCGCCTTTAGCTAAAGCAAACTAGCACTGAAAGCAACTCATTTCATTGTTCAGGTAAAATTAAAAAAAAACATTGCAATTAGTCTGTTGTGTTACATGCCTGAAGTGTGCGAAACTAATGAGCAAGACTGAGCAAACCAAGGGATTCTTCATGAACAATGATCAAACCACTTGGTAAGCAAAACACAGACGGAATAAAAGAAAATGACAAAAATCTGGCAATTACTAAACAAACCTAAGGAGTGTTGTACGCTGACATGCTGCTGCGGTGTGTGCTGTAATTTCTGAACAGAGGAGCCAAAATGAAAATCATGACATTACGCACAGACAGCCCACACACCATGCTGCTGGTGTGAAGCTGGCTTTACTGTCTAATCCTGTGTGAATGGCAAATATTGCTCACAAGTTTTTGCTTTTTTTCCCACGTCCCTGGGGCCTGACTGAATAATGCCCATGCATAAAAAGAAAGTGACCGGTGTTCGAAGGACTTAATGGAGATCAATGAAGCCGTAAGAGTTACACACCTCATGTAGGACCACGGCTGCAGAGACCAGTAACAAGGAAGTAAAGGAAGCAAAGAATAGTCTGCTCTGATGCTACACACAATCTAGTTTAACTCCACTGCTAAAACAGAAGACAACTAAACATGCAACACATCATAAAATGTTACCAAAAGCACAAAGGACAGAATCTGAACACTAATAATCAGTTTGTAAAACATAAGAACATGTGACAAACTTCAACCTTTCATGAATAGAAATTTAAAAAGTATGAAGTGTATTTGTATTCAATCCCCCTCTGTTAATATTTTATAGACCTGCCAACTACAGCTAGAAATCATTTTCAGAATGTTTTACATTCTTGCCCAAGAAGCTCAGTGAGACCAGATGGAAAACATATTTAAACATACAATTTCAAGTCTTGCCGCATATACTCATTTTGATTTGGGTCTGGACTTTGACTAGGTCGTTCTAAAACATGAATATGCTTTGACATAAACCCCTGCTGTATGTTTAGGGTGGTCATCCTGCTGGAGAATGAACGTCTTAGTAGTTCAAAGTTTTTCAACAACTGACAGGTGTTCTTCCAGGATAGGCCAATAGTTTGATTAATCCATTCTTCTATTCAAAATACTTTCTTTTTTTTTTATCAAATGCTTTATCACATTATTGTTACTCCCTTCTCCATCTCCCTGTCGTCTCTGAGCTACAAAATAAAACCTTTCCCGCAGCATGATGCTGTCCTCTCATTTCTCACCATACCCAGAAGAAAAGGTGCATTAGTAATTTTCTGAAACAAATAGCATTTTGAATGCAGGCCAATCTTCCAATCAGAGGACATTTATCCTCATGTTTGCTGCATCTCTACTACATGGCTTGCGGCAAAATACAAACAGAAGTTCTCATGTTTTTCTGAAATCATGCAGTTTACTTCTGATTACAAATGATGTGATCGTGAAAACAGTTGGCTGCACTAGATTTCAGGGCATCAGAGTAAAGAAGGCTGAATGCAAATATACGCCACGTTTTTTTTTAGAGCTTTATTTGTTCAAACTCAACATTTGTCTCTGCTTTGTTTCAGTCTATGTACCCTGAGACTGTGGTGCAATTTGTTGCTGCAACGACACAAAATCTTGAAAAATTAAATGCTTTCAAGACACTGAATAAAGATGGCTCAAATGTCCTCAGAAAAGACTATTTGGAAGGCAGTAAATTAGGTTGTTTCTTTTTCTTTGAATTTCTTTTCATGTCCTAAAAGCAGAGTACAAAAATCCCTCTAGTCCTTTAGCGGTTGGAAGTGGGGATCTATTAAGGAGCAACCTTGTTATGCTGTGAAAACATTCTATTCCTTGTTATGATTCATTTGTGTGTTTCTGTTCTGACATTCCCTTTATTGTTATACTCCATGTTTCTTCCTCTGGTATCCCTGACTCTCTGTCTCTCTCTCTAATTCTCTAGCTGCCATTCTGGATGACCAGTCTGTGTGTGGGCGCGGGGAGCGGCTGGCGCTGGCCCTGGCCAGGGAGAACATCAACAGCGTGATAGAGGGCTCAGTGCAAGCACGAGTGGAGGTGGACATATACGAGCTGCAAAAAGACTCCCAGTATGACACCACCGACACCAGTGAGTGGAAACGTTTCCCTTCAAAAATGACTTCTAGATCAACTTTCATCCTCAGACTTATAACAGAATGATAAAATCCAGAGGAAACATTTGAGTCTTTAGAGCATAGTGCCTCATTAGCACAAAGAAAATGACCGGTACGGATACCAGTGTGTTATATAAGTCATATTTATATTTAATACCAGTGACTTGCAGACAAAAGAAAAGTATGTTAAATAGCACCATTTCTTTCCAAAAGATTAAACTCTTTAAAAGAATAATTAGAATTTTTTGTGTGTGAAAGCAACCCTTTTATGTGCAGAAAGCACAACCACACAACCACTTTTGTGGGATTTGAAGCCAGAAGGGGCTTTTGCTTATTAGTTTACATGTCACTGGAGACCAGTAATGGGCCACTAAGACTGCCTCATTAAAAACAGGAGACCTGTGCCCTCCAGTAACAGCTGGAAGTGTGTACCATGCAGGCCATAATAATAAACACATCATCAAACAGTAAAACGGATCAGCAGTAACATAAAAAAAGGACCGTAACACTTCATGAAAACTCACTGGACAGAATCTTTAGAGTCAGCAAAGGCTGTGGAAATACTGCAGAACTGAACCAACGCCTCTCTGCTCCTTTTCTGATAGGTCATCGACCCGGCTTCAAGCTGCTAGAGCAATGTTTAGCAGGGTTGAGCTCATAATGTGCCCTGCTTAAGATACGGCCATGTGCGTCTCTGTGTGTCCTTGACCAACGAGCAGGAAGAAACTCTGAAAGGCTGATTTGCTCGCAGCATTTTCTAGTCTCTGGATCAGGGAGCTCATCATCTTACAGCTTCAGATGACTGCAACACACATCCACACACATGCCTACACACCCCTTTACGCATGCATTTACACACATACACACACATACACTCGTCTTTCTGCAGACACGCACGTGCATGTCCACAAAGGGAGCCTGTGCACTCACAAGCACTTAGTAGATACTCACATGTACACATTGACACTCACAGTTGCTGATACTGAGGACTAATTGGGATGAGCTGCAATAACAACTGGAGAAAAAAAAGCAGCTTCTTGAATAGCCGAATCAGACAGTTAAGTGACCAGACTCCTCTGTGGGTAATTATCTGGTGTGTACAGTGAAGATCTCATCAGTAAAAATGGACACACTAAAAGGTGGCCTGATTAGACATGCACTGTTTTGTGTTTTAATTATTTTTAAATTCCTGGTTGCTTCCAAAACATCATCAACTCAGAGGATGAAATATTATGAATCACATAAAAGCAACAATTTTCAAAGCAGATTTATGTGCAAGTTAAAGTCCAGGCTTTGGTCCAAATGCATGTCTGGTAGTGAGACTCGGAAATGAATGCTGAAATTTCCTCTTTGTCCAATCTGATGAAGCTTGAGCTGTATTGCAAGCAGAAAGGATAACAAACCCCACTTTTTACGTATAATGTAAGTTGGATGCTATAATTGCAGAAAAGGTTATTGCACAACATTTACTCAGGATGTTTACTGCAAATACACACTACAATTTACATTTTCTTACAGGTAATTATGAAAACCAGGTTTCTCTTTCTCTTCACTAATATGCCCTTCTTTATGTTGGTTTATGCTTTAAAATCTAAATGAAATGTGTTTGTAGTAATGACAGAACTTCAAGGAGTGTGATTATTTTTGCAAGTCATTGCATCTTATCCGTAAAGTTATTGAAAAGTCACGTAGCTTTTTAAGTTATGTCACCAAGCCATGATTTTGATTAAGTCAAAACTCTTTCTCAGTTATAGAAGTAAAATCAAAAGTGTTTTAAACCTCTCTGGAACAAATCCCAGCTCTGATTTTCTAGTCTTGTATCTCTGTATCAGTTTGCTTTAGGTGATGTTTAATAATTTAATCTGCTGGTGAGACATACAAACTGAAAAGCAAGAAAATCAATCAAAGGAGCATTAAGCTCATCATCAGTAAATCCCAGTCTTTGCAGCTCATGTTTTCCTCCCTCCTGAGTCAAAGAGGTGTAAGTGAATGACTTGCCAACAGCACTTTAGGTTTTATTGTCTTTCAGCAGGTCCTGGCCCCCCAATGCCTCATCTTCTCTTAGATTCAGACCGTCATCAAACTCATTTCTGTGAAATACAGACCATCATCATCCGAAACAACCTCCAAACCTCCTTGTAATGTTCCATTCTGTCATAAACCCATGCATTTAGCTTCTGTGTTTCCATAAATCCTCGTTTACACATTAAAAATAACATCTTTAGATAAATATGGAGCTAATCAATTTGTCTAGCAAGGTTACAGTGGTACAGTTACACATAAAACATGCAATAAGCATAAGTATGTAGGAGATGCCTATCTACCAAATGCTGGAATTTTAGTTTTTATATTAGCCTAAATGTTCAGGTTGGACATTTGTGGAGAAAGGAAGCAGATTGGAAAAGTATTTTCAGGTTATTTGAATCTTCTCTGGATCAAATCCTTAGTAGTTCATGTGCTCTGTTTTTATCACTAATATTTTTTTTTATTACAAGCTGCTGTATTTTGGGATCTGAGGAGAGTGAAAAAAACTGGAAGGAAACCAGCATTGTGAGGTTTCAAACCACTTAAGTTCGGTCGATTTTCAGCGTTGAAATGCACAAATAAAAATAGACATCTCTCATCTATGAATCACTAACTGCATCTCCGTTACAAATGTGTGCAAAACTTTGTCAGTTTTGTGCTAATGTAAAACAACAACAACACCATTTTGCAATTGCTGTGTTTCCATTAAATTAGAAATGTAATGAAAATCACGTGAATAAGCCTGTTCATGTGATAAGTCATAAAAAAAACATGCTGCTCCATAATCAGCCACTCTCAGCTCCTCCAGACTAGCAGTCGCAGCAATTAGTAAACACCTGGTGGAACTGCTTACCTGCTGAATTTTTTCATTTACAATAATTCTAGGAATTATTGTAAACGGCTTAATGGAGAAACATTGTTGTGATGACGTGCTGATGCAGGCGTGTCGGAAAGAGCAGGAGCTTCTTAAAGAAACAGAGGCCAATTTCAAGGCTTCAAACTGTGAACTCAAATTTCTTTTAGGTTATACAGCATTTTCATAATAAATGAAGGTAACAGTTATGTGATTGTGCTATAAAGTGGCACTATGTGCCTGGAAAATACTTAATACCTTTAATGCTTTATTGGTTTAATTTCACTGTGTTCTGGAGCTCCTGCTCCATTGCAGGAGCTAGTCTGTGTGGTTGAATGCTCGGCTCAAGGAAACCGAAGGAAATAAAAAGTTTAATTATGTTTGCAGTCCCTAACAGTCATACCTAACTGTACAGCTAGGAATGAATTCATTTATAAGTATTAAAGGACTTATACTGGTTGCTTTTTTTTTTTTACATTTTCAGTCTGAAGCAGCAGCTCAGGAATGGCAAGAAAAGAATAAACAGTAACTTTACTCCTAAGTGAAAAGGAAAACAGCCCAGGGGAACTTGTGGGTTCTTGGTGATGAAAGTTCAGGACAGCACATTGCTTGGTTAGTTAATTAAGCACCTTTTATCTGAACTTATATCTATTTTACTAGGGTAAAACTTGCTGTTTTGTAAATCTGACTCGGTTTGATACAAAGCATCACTGACAGTTTCTCTTGGTAAATCTGATGAAATTATGTTGATTTTTAAAGATGTTTTTAATTTTTCTACTTTGTTTTTTATTTTAATTTTATTTTTTTGTTTATTATTTTAATTTTAAGTTCTTTAACAGTATTTCATTCATGGAGGGAGTTAGTGGAGGTATCATTAGACTTTTGGCATGTGAGTCTGCTATGGCTTTTAATCTGCAACAGTTTCAGTATCTGTAATCTTACAGTAATGCCCACTTTACAATATAAATCAGTAACAAGAGTAAGATTAAAAAATGATTAAAGCAATAAAAATGACTGTCATCACATTAATGTCCTACAACTGATTGGTTATCCTCTTCTTGCCCTTGGAATATTTCGAATAAAATTAATCAGATTAGACTGAAACATCTTTTGCTGCTTCAGTTGAATAAATGATTAATCTGATACTGACGTGCTCACACTTTTCAACAGACTACAGCTGCTGCTGGATGGTAGCTCACTGCAGCCGTCCTAAAAAACACAGAGCCAAGATGTGTTCTTGTAAATCCAAATTTATTCCCTTTTTTCCCTGTTCAGTGTGCCAGATTCTACCCAAAGGCGTCGTCTCTGTGATCGGTCCAGCCTCCAGCCCCGCCTCCGGCTCTACTGTCAGTCACATATGTGGGGAGAAAGAGGTGTGTCACCTGCGCAAATATGTACCAACATAAGTCTTTTTGTCTTAGTTGCAGGTATTGGCGTGACTGCATCTTCATGTCCAGTTTCTTTTTTTTTTTTTAAATAAATTGTTCTTCCACCAGTTATCTTCCGTTTCCTCAAACTATTTTTTTTTCTTCATACTTTTTTCTTCTTTCTATATATTTTTTCTTACCTAGCATGTTTCTGCAGAATAAATCATAAATCACTTTTCCCCCCCTGGCCTTTCTTACGCATTATCATTCCCTGTCAATATTATTCTTCCTCCAGATCCCTCATGTAAAAATTGGTCCAGAGGAAACTCCCCGCCTGCCTTACCTGCGCTTTGCCTCAGTTACTCTGTACCCCAGCAACGAGGATCTGAGTCTGGCCATAGGCTCCATCTTACGCTCGTTCAGCTACCCGTCTGCCAGCTTGGTCTGCGCCAAGGCTGAATGTGAGTTACACACCACCTCTTGTTCTACTAAATTGTATTATGTGACATTGACTGCACAGCTGTGTTCATATTTAGATGGGTGTAAGTGCATTGGTTGAGTCCTTGCAAGCGTGTTTACCTTTGTGTGAGCAAAGTGACTCCAGTAGAGTTGGCAGATTCCCCGTTTGGCTGGATATGATGGTTTGCAGCTGGACACTCATTTCCAGAGCTGACCTGAATACTAGGATAATATATTCAAGTAAAAGGAGAGTAACTAAGGTGAAATATCATCTAAAATATGCTGTGATGAGATTGTGTATAAAGGCTATGACGTGATGCAACCTTTGCAACTTGATGATCTATCTTTAGGTTACTTCTTGTGGTAACAATTCAGGGACTTTCGCACAAAAATAGAAAGATAATGTAAGAAAGTGCAGCTGCCTTTTTACTAAAAACACATAGCTGTGGTGGTTTTATGAGTTTGTATGAAATAGTGGTGTATCATCTTTGAGACCAGATGCCTAAATACAATGAGTAAAATGATGAAAGCTTTTAGTTTTTCATGTTTGCCATTAATTCACACTAAACCTTTTCTGTTTTTGGTAGATGTTTAAAAGATTTCCGTTTCCTAAATGCAATAATCATTTCAGAAAAATGTGTTGTGTATTACTTGTTGTTTACGTCTCTTTCTTTAGTATTTGATAAAAGTATCTTTTCAACTGCATTGCTTTCATTCTATAAGCTTCTCAGCCTTTTTTCTACAACTGGTGTAACTGGAGTCTAGTTTGTCGGCCATCTTGCTCCCATATCCTTTTTCAATTTGACTTGTGACTGGGACCCCGTTTTTTTGGAGCTTTACCTACCTTGTTGTTAATTTTAAGGTATGTTCAGGGTCATTGTCTATTTGTAAACCATATTTGGGCCTTAACTTTAACTTCCTAGCTGGTGTCTTGAGATGTTGTTCATATATTTGCACTTAATGTCCTTCCCCCATGATGCCATCGCTTTGGTGAAGTGTACTGTTCCCCCCTGTAGCAAAACACCCACACAGTATGATTCAGCCACCTCCGTACCACACAGATGTGATGGTGTTCTTAGGGTGTAAGCATCCCACATTTTTCTCCAGTTGCATTGATGATCAATTTTAGTTTCATCAGATAAGATCCTTATTTCTGTGTGCATTTGCAAACTGTAATCCATCTTTCTATGTTGCTTTGAAGGAATGTCATTAGTTGTGCTGTGAATAATGACGCTCTCTTATTGAACCGAGGTATAAGACCAGTCTTTTTTTTTTTTTTTTTTTTTGGTATTATTGGCATTTATTCATCAGAGGACATGCAGTAAATGTCCCAGGACCGGGAATTGAACCTGCGTCATGGACTGATACCTGTATAGTGGAAGCATTGTGTTTGTTGTTTTGCCCTAAAATTAATTCACAGTTGTGCCTCCAGCTAACTCGCATATTGTGATAACCTACATATTGTAATTAACCTACTCAAGCTTGCAAAGCCGTGATATCATAATATGGTGAATTCTCCTAAATTGGAGAGTGAGCGTATTATATATAAAGATCAGAATTTGAATAAAGCCATAAATGAGTTTCTTAAAATATTCTCTCATTTAGGAAACAGAAGTAATGTTGATAATCCCACCTGACCTGTGCAAGATTTGTGTTTACTCAACAACAGTGGTTGGATTTAAATATAAATAAATGCAATATTTCAAAAACCGCATTAAAAAAATGCATATTTAGAAAGCAGTGGTTCTCAATTACAGTGACGCCAATAAATCAAATTTATCACTTTACACCTCTGCTCATTTTGGCAGCCCGGTCATGAAGCCGTGCCTGTTGTCAGAGTTCAGAAGGGAGCTCATGATGCAGCCTTTCTATTTATTACTCATGCTGAACCTCGGAGGGTTTTAAGGGCAAACCAGTTTGATAAATATTCATGCTTGAAAAGCTTCCCAGTAGTGGAGGAACTTAGCGGGCATTTGATTTGACTAGCCGCGCACTCAGAGAGCTTTAGCATCACGGGGGACTCGGAGCTTGGTCACTGCCTGTTTTTATTTTCATTTTCAAAGAGTGCATTATTGATTTATGTTGCAGTCCCCCGCTGAGAGTCACAGGAATAAAAGGGCTTAGTTGGATGGAGGCTTTAGTATACAAACAGCTTTGTGACGACGTGACACAATAAAACCACCCGTTCTTGGACGAGGCAAAAATCCGATTCGTCCGCTGACTAATTGCCAGTTTTTTTTTTCTTCCTTCTGAGTGAAAATGAGGTGGGCTTTAGTTGTGTAGCTGTCAACTCCTCACACCAGCAAAGAAGAATTCAAAGTAAAACGACAAACAATAAGACTGAGAGTAGACTGACAAGATTTTGGCAAACAAAACGCTGTGACATTAAGAAAAATTGGTTCAGTCGTTGAGAAGCTTTCATTATCTCCTCGGCAGTTAGCGGCCCCCCCCGCAGCGACCTGAAAGTAAGCTGAATACCAACTGGACTTCATTGAATTGAAGGAGCTTTGAAACAGCATCAGATGTCCTTTTCAGTTTTGATCATCAGCTGAGTGGCCAGATAAGAGCTCTGTTTTTCAGCAGTCTCTTCCTTTCCTGAAAAACTGCAGACAAACGATAGCTGGGACACTTACCCATCTGCGTGAACAAAGATCCAGCTCTCTGAAAGAAGAAAAAAAAAATTACCTGCTGAGAAAGCGTGGAGTGCGTTTGTGTCGTGCATTTTGCCTCGAAGGTGATCTTTACAAGGTTATCGCACTCACAGACTCTGACCCACTTGGCTGCGCTATCTATCGCGGTGGAGCCGGTTGCCATGGCTGCCGAATAGGTGCTAACTGCCACTCAACAGGCTTGTTCCACACTCTGAACAACCGTGTGGGTGTGTGCGTGGCTTGCTATATGTGTGTTTTTATACATTTTTTGCCCAGTTCCTGCTTTACCTTATCTGAACATGTGCATGTTGAGTTCAGGTTTGCTTGTTCTGTATGTTTGCACATGAGGGATTAAACATTGATGCACTTGAATTTAATACATGTGTGCAGCTGTACTGTGGTGCTGCACAGGTTCAACATCAGACAGTGTTTACCGTCGGTCCCACTTGTTTAATTCATCTTGTTTACTCCGGTGTAGAGAAGGCTTTTCAAAGTGAAACAGACATACTCACATTGATTCAGTTGAGGTGAGCAAAATGCAAAGACACTTTTTTTGCACTGAACATCACACATGCACACAAAAAAGGTCAATTATAAAGCGCATCCCCATTTTCTTTTCTTTATTTTTTCTTACTCCATCTTAATGGTATTCATCTAATGTCTCCTCCCTGAGCGAGATATTCTGCTTAATGTGCGAGAATCGCAGATTTTGGGTCATTTCCGATGGATCCTTCTCTCACTATGCATGAGTCAGAAGCTGCTATCTGAGCCTAATTCCATTATGCAGTTTTCATGAGATGGATGAGGGTTAAGGATGGCGACCGAGCACATGAAGGAGACGGTGGCAGCATAAGAGCCAGATGAATCAAGGCCGAGAGAGGTAACAGGAGCAAAGGGCTCAGACGAGAGAGATGGAGAGGTTAGGGCTTATGTGTGTGAGTTGGAAATTGGTGAAATAGGAAGAGCAAGAGAGGAGCGAGAGGAAGCTGTAAAGTGCATTGATTTTTTTTTTCTTCCCCCCTCCTTCCTAGAACTAATTAAAGTTTTGGCCTGGTTCAGTGATTACCCCACTGCTTACAGAGGCTTTCTCCACCTACGGGGCTCGGAGTACTACCTTTCCTCTCCTCCTCTCATTCGTCTCTAACTCTCTCTCCTCCCCCTTCTCTGTCCCCCAGATACCTCGCTCACCACTTATTTACATAGCTGGGGGTGCTTTACTATGAAATTACAATCAGGAAGCACCAAAGCAGACTTTCTAGTAATGGCTTACATGATGTCAAGTGAGACTTGACTGCTATTGGTTCTACTTAGTTTGAAGAGGAATTTGCTTGAAGTGGGAAAATTGTCTGAAGAAATTTGTCATTCAGTGCTCCTCTATCTGTCCAACTTTATTTTGCATAATCGTTGTATTCACTTAAAAGGTCGCAGCTATGTTTACTGTTGTAGTCATATGGTTATTTGCAGTTATGATTGGCAGGGTAATTGTCTGATGTTGTGTTCTGTATTTTCTGTAATCTAACTCCGTTGAAAAGGTAAAAAAAAAAGCATTCTTTTAAATTTAACGGAAGCCGAATTATGGACAAATGCCTGGTATATGCACTCAATTGTTGTTTGTTGCAACGGTTTTATTTTATGCGTGTTTTGACACTTTTTGTATTGACACTAAACCGGCAATGAAGTTTGGTAAGAATGTAGTTCCACATATGTTTAAATTTAATATTGCGCAGTATCTTTACATTTTCTCTCCCTCTGCTTAAATATTGTGAAGCACTTGATTATGAACTTTATTTTTGATAATTGATTAGATATTTGAAATTAAACTGTAAATTGATTGACTTGAAATATGATTCTGAATGTCATTTTTGTTTGACTACTTAAATTATGGTTAATTAACATGATTATTTAAATGTTGAATCAAGTTTAAGAATATTGGAAATGTAATTATTGCATTTGATTTGCATAAACCAGTACACAAATTTACTCTTATATGTCTATATTAATAATTATTTCTTTGTATAGATGCTATAAAGACTTTTGGTTATTTTGTTTTGGATCAAATTTTTAATGTGTATTTTTGATCTTTTAGGTCGTTTTTTTGTTTTTTTTGGACCAGAATCTTTACGTGGGTGTACTGATGGCGAGCTAGACAATGGATAATGGACTTTGAAATGAGTCTGCTTTGACTAAACTATTTTTGTTTTTGTTGCTGTTATTGTCTTGTTTTTATTTTGTACAATTACTTAATACATACACTACAACTGAAACCACTGCCTCCTGTTTCTCATTCACACCTCAGGCTCTTTAAAGGATACTTTTCTGATGCTTCTTTTGTAGTGGGAGTCAAATTAGTCTTTATGTGTTACCTGGATATACAATAAATGTAAAATACACCAGAGCATGAAGTGAACTTTTAACCAGATAATATAAAAATAAAAAAAGAAGCTCTAATATCCTGAGAAAAATTCATTAGTTGTGATTTCTTTCATTTTGTTTCTAAGATGTAATTAAAAAAGTGTCAAATCATATTATCTGATATACAACTACTTAAAGCAGGAATGTTTTGCTATAACAGAAAAAAAAGACTCATTATAACCTCAGTATGTTCTGCATATGTAATTTTTGGCCATATGTTGTCAGGAAGTGTGATAGAAGACACAAAAAGCAGTGAATATATTTAGGTGTAAATATATGTTGCTTAAGCTGTGAGAGTCATCTGGTGACACATATTAAGTTGGAAAAATTTACTTTTTAATTTTTTATATGAGGCATTACCAGTGTAAAATAGGGTCATTAAGACAAAATCTAATCACTTGTTTTGTGGCAGACGGCCTTATTTCTGCAATGGGCTTTATGTAAAGTAGGTTGTAAGACCTCCTTCTATTAGTGGCTCTAAAAAAGAGCAACAGCTTACTAAGCATAATGGCAACCGGAAAATAAGTCCCAGTGAGAATTGTTTGTAATAAATATGTCCTGTACAGACCATATAAAGTTGTGATTTGCTTTCCTACATTTAGCTAAAAGTATTTTTCAAGTATTGTAGAAGGACACAATGCCCCTTAAACTTTTCCACATTACAAACCAAAAGGTCAAAATACTCTGACAGGCGTCTTGTCTTTGCTCCACGTTTCTCTCAGGCCTGCTGAGGTTGGAGGAACTTGTTCGTCGCTTTCTCATCTCGCGGGAGACGCTGTCCGTCAGGATGCTGGACGACAACCTGGACCCCACCCCCCTCCTAAAGGAGATCCGTGACGACAAAGTAGCCACCATCATCATTGACGCCAATGCTTCTGTCTCTTATCTCATCCTCAAGAAGGTCAGGTCTACCAAACATCAATACATTCCTCAGAACCACCCACACATTTGGATTTAAAGTTGCCTTTGCGGCGAGCAGCTCGACTCATTTGGTGTTTATTTCTGTTATGTAGTTAAAATGTTCAATTTACGCTGATAAACAGTGCAGTGCTCGCAATTTGTGAAAGAAATACTTCAAAGGTCCTCAGTCACACGTGTGTTTGAATAGGATTAACATCTAGTTTAGATTTTTTTTCGGCCCTGTGGCACTGCATGTCAATTAGCTACACTCCTCTGAAAGTTTTGGACAAAAAAAAGTATATGTTCTTGTTTTTTTCCTTATACAAAGACTCTTTTTGCTGGGATGCGGTGCAGATGTTAACCCGGCTTTGCTCTGATTCATTCTGATGCCGATAGCCAGCGCAGTGAGTCACGGTTTGAATGGGATGCTTTCTCCTGGAGTGCCTGTCCGCCCTCAGCAAAATGTACTAGTGTTAGGCTGATGATGTAAAACTGTGATTAACGTATGCTTCCTCGTCTCACTTTGTCACATTTTCTCCTACTTTGTCCTTGTTCTCTGCCTTCCCCATTAAGTGTCCTCTCTTTCCTCCTTTCGCCTGCCATCCGTCTTCCTCTGTCATTTCTTATTCTCTCTCTCCACATTCATATCTCACCTGCTGCCTCTTTATTTTTTCATCTTGCTCTCTCTCTTTGTCCTACAGGCGTCAGAGCTGGGAATGACATCAGCATTTTATAAGTACATCCTCACCACCATGGTAAGAACATGCCGATTCTTCCACCTCCTCTCCTCCGTCTTGTGCTCCATCATTTTCACGTGTTCCTCCCTTCATCCATCCCGCTCCTCCTCCTCTTCTGTCTGAGCGCGAGCGAGCAAAGGTGCTGAGGCGGAGAAAGCGTTCAATAAGGTGAGGTAGAGTGAGGTGACAGTGGAGGGGAAAAAAAAGAGGAAGATAGATGAAAGATAGAAAAAGAGTGGAAGAGATCTGAGAAGCAAACATGCTGTTCAAAGATGCGGAGGTACAGAGAAGGAGGGCGAAGAATGGGGTCTGAGGTGAAGGTGATGACAGATGAGACGTGTTTGTTTTTTTTTTTTTTCCACCACCCGCCACCTTCTTCACGCTTCTAGGCTTTTCATCTGCCTCCTTGATATACTTCCATCCCTTTTAGCATTTGAATTATTGTGTCATTCCATGTCTGATTTTTATTTTTTCCTCCTTTCTGCACTTTGTACTTGATGTGTTCTTGTGCCTTGGATGCACTTGCATGCATATCACTTTGAGAAGCCACTCAAGCATTTTCCATCAACCCTTCTTATCCTTCTCCATCACCTTTCCCCTGTTCTTCTATAGCTAAGTATATCTTTTCCTACTCTTCGTCAAATATCAGTTGTCACTCCAGGAAGCCTGCATTTCTCTTTATTGCACTTCTGTCTGCACTGTTATTTTCTTACATGCAAAGGTTTAATATACTGTGCCTACAATATTTCTATTCCTTGACATTTTTTCACATTTTGCCACTTTACAACAGCAGACTTCCATACATTTTCTTGACATTTTATTTGATAGACCAACATAAAGTAATCCAGAATTGAAAAGTAGAATGAAAACAATACAAAGTCATTTACAAATAAAAATCGAAAAAATGTTTCATACATATATAAATGTATTCAGCCCTCTTTTGTCCGATACCCTTAAAATATAGTACTGCCAATTTTTAAAGTACTTTGAAGCAAAGTTTGGCGATGTATGAAAATTAAAAAATGTTATACCTAGCTTTTTAGTTGCAGATGTTTACTATTCCACAAGACAAATCCAAAACATAAAGTTAGACATGGAGTGGCATGGTTTAGATTAAAGCACACTCGCATGTTACAATGGTCCAGTCAAAGCCCAGACCGAAATTGTTTGAGAAGATGTGACAAGACCTGAATATTCATGTTTACGGGATCTGTCCAGGAGTTGTAACTCTATAAAGTGTTTAATCAGGAAGGTTAAATACCAGTTCAAGTCATTTTTCAGATTTTTATCTAAAAAATCTGAAGTGTAGTAAAAAAATTTGACAATTATTCATTATTTGTCAAATTATGGCAAATAATTTGACAAATAGTGTCAAATTATTAATATTATTTGTCAATAATAATGTCAAAGATATGAACTATTTTGTTCATATCTTTGAACAAAATGGATATGTTATGATCTATTTTGTGTTGATCTGTCTTATGAAATACAAATAATATGCATTAAAGCTTGTAGCAGTGATGTGAGAAAAGGTGAGAAATAACCTTTTGAATATTTTTTGAACAGCACTGTGCTGCCAACCTTCCCTCTCATCTGAATGTTTTCTTTCTGCCCTTTTATTTCTCCTTTGCTTCTTCAGGACTTTCCCCTCCTGAGACTGGATGACATTGTGGATGAGCAGTCCAACATCGTGGGTTTCTCCATGTTCAACACCACACATCCGTTCTATTTGGAGTTCATCAGGAGCCTGAACCTTTCATGGAGGGAGGGCTGCGATTTGACGTATCCCGGCCCTGCGGTTAGTGTCTCAAACAAACACGGACTTGTGCAAACAAATGCTTTGTACTATTTATAAAGCTTTGTCTGTTTGCCACGTAATATTAAGCTCCTCAGTTCCTGCTGATGATTCATGGACCATTTAAAGAGATTTAGCTGCTCCTTTGCTCCAATTTAATAGCTATTGATGTACTGTATCCATCTCTCTTTCCCTCTTATTTACTCATTCCCGACGTCTGTTTTTCTCTTCTCCTCCTTTATTCCTGTTATCCTTTCAATCATTAATGCTAGCGCCTCCCTCCTCATTACATCTTCTGCCTTGTCTCATTTCCCATCCTTCCCATTTTCCATCCATCCTGCCCTTTCTGCCTCCCTCCCTTTGTCTCCCGTTCTCTTTCAACAGCTCTCTTCAGCGCTGATGTTTGATGCCGTTCATGTGGTTGTGGGGGCGGTCAGGGAATTGAACCGCAGTCAGGAAATTGGAGTAAAGCCCCTGAGCTGCACCTCGCCTCAGATCTGGCAACACGGGACCAGCCTCATGAATTATCTTCGCATGGTAAATGCCCCACATGTTTTCCATGTGAATGTTGCCTACAATGCATCTCAAGTCATTTATATGATCTTCTGCACACAAATAGGCACACGCAACTTGGCAAACATGTCTGTTGTGATGGTGAAATGTCTAATTAGGCATCAGTTTGACACTTTTTGCCTGAATCATTTTTATTGTTTTTGTCTTCATCCAATTTCCAAATGAACAGAAAACGGGCTCATGTAATGTTATGAGGTCATCAGAGAAATATGAGCCACTTGGTTAGCATTTTTTAACACTCCATTTAAAATCTATCACTGCTTGAAGAAATGTTTGCTGATTTTTCTGCATTCTTTATTTATGATTCTGTGAAATATTTTAAAATAATTTTGCATGTGCTGCCTACCGTAACTTCCAGAGTATAAACTGCAAGTTTTTTTTCACACGTTTTGAACACTATGATGAGACTAATATTTGGCTCTTAACCAATGGGTTTCTAAAGACTGGATTGTTGCGTGACAAAGAAGAGAGCACAAACTCTAGAGAGAATTTGCCTTGAGACAAAAGTGACATCGAGTTACAGCGAAAGAGAGAGAATACGGAAACTAAAGAAGAAACTAAAGAAGACGACTTCAGCAGTTTTAGTGTGCATTGATGGTGATCAATGACTTTTCGTGGTCAAATACTGTATTTTTTTAAAGCACCTGTGTTACAGGCACTCTTCAGAAAATCACTTATGGTACGTATTTATGTATGTTACTGTTGTGTATTTAACTAAGAGGTAAAGAAATCTTCCTATGTAAATATGTAATGTAGTAGCGTGGATACTTGTGACTGAACGACAATATATTGACACAATTTGTTCTTTTGAGGGTTAGTGATTCGACTTACATTTAGGTCCATTAAATAGTCTGGAAATTGCAGTATTTAGGTTTTAAAATTTATATTTTTAAGATAGGTATCTATCTATTCTTCCATTCATGTGTTCATCCATCTCTGCCCCATAAATTTGTAATGAACTTTAATTTTCGTACTTTAAAACATATCTAACACAGCATTAAACTACTTAGAAACTCTGGAGGTAGCGCTTGAATTCAGAGTTTGCTAATATTTCATTTTTCTTCAGTCCTTTGAGGAAAATTGTTACTAATATTAGTGGCCTAAACTCTAATACAGTTTATGATAGAGCCACTGGTGTGCCTAATTGCTGAAGGTTACCAAAATGTTCCAAGCACCTGTAAAACTCATGGAACTGAATTTGTTGTAAAATTGCAAGAAACGTTGATTTTATTTATTTTTTCTCTGCCAAATGCCTTTACGGTGAAGTCGTGACTTCACAATAGAACAGCACACCACCACTTGAATGTCAGCTAAATCCTGGTGAAAGTCTTTTACATGGACAGGGTTTTGATTTGCTCACCTGGCAATCATTCAAGCAGCTCTGTCGGAAACTTTTTCTGCTTTTGTAGATAATACTTTCTTTTGTAGCTCCTATTTAGTAATTTTACTGCAAACGGAGAAAGCAGTTACCTTTGAATGGTATTTTCTTACATTCTTTTTCTGCTTTTTTCTGCTTTTCTTTGCAACAACTCTTGTATTTTTCAGCATGTCAGGTTTAAAAATTATGTTTTTGAGGCTGGAGGTTGGGATAAGATTTGAGGGGTCACAAAATGTTTAATCTGATTTTTGTCTCTTTGGATTTATAAGACTTGATTAGAATATTGCATTTACAACAAAACCTGTAAAGAGCCTTAACTCATCTTTTTCAGGCTTCAGTTTTATTTAGAGATAAAATCACTTAGTGCTACTATTAATTTTGTAAGAGATTGATACTTCTATTAAAATCTTATGTAGCTGCTCTGTTGACTGTGGCTCCTGTCACACGGTAATTTGTCCGTTAACAATTATTTTCATCATTGATTAAGGTGGCGCTCATTTTCAAATGATCAATGAAGTATTAGAAAAGACCAATTACAATTTCCCACAGCCTGAAGTGGCATCTTCAGTTTACTGCTCCAGTAATTACTCTACTGTGTAGATGAAAGTCAGGCAGGGAAATTATTTTCTTGGAAGAAAGTAAAACTTTATGCCTTTTAAAATCCTAGAATTAACTGTTTCTACTAATAAGGACAACATAAGTGTATTTGTCTTTTTTGTAACTTACAGTGCAATATACTTCAGTATTTTTGTTGTTTTGGGGAGGAGGAGACTAACATTAATTGATTCTTAAGGACATTATTGCATGTAATTTCATTTAGGAGTATCAAATTAAAGGAGGCAAAATGCAAAAAGATGCACAACCTCTTATTTTCCTTTTTTACAAAAGGAAAAAAGAAGAAACTAACATGTTACTTTGTTCAGTGCTTTCCAATGAACCACACTAAAGATTGTGATTGTCACATGAAGACATCTGAAACAAATGAATGTGTATGAATACTTTTCTAAGACACTAAAATCCAGTTATTTCATTTCAATTTCTGAAAATCAGAATGAGATTCAAATATTTCATATTTGAGAACAAAAAGTAAGAAAAACAATCCACATATCTACCACTTATAAATACGATTTGCAGTAGTTTAAATTCTTTATAATGAACCATAGATTATCTTCACACTATTTGGAGTAATGAAGGCAAAAGAAAGAAATCCTGATACTTTAAAGTCACAGGCTCTTTAAATCTCAATCCAAATTTTTTGGTGAGTTATTTTCTTTAAGCATATTGATAAATGAAAGCATGCATGTTTACCTTGTGTATCATCTGCATCTCATGTTGCCTGTAACCTCTGTCTGTTGATGTTTTTTGGCATCTCCCTTCTCTGGTCGTCTGCTTCCCTCATCAACGACCTGTTGTCAAGGCAGCCTGTGTCCCATCTCTCATTGCCAGAGGCCCATCTGCCCGACATCTGTCTTTGTTAGTCAACATCATGGTGCGCTCCATCTCCAGCACGCTGCTATTCATCATAGTTCCTTCAAACTGTGCCAGCACCTGGGCTGTGGAGTGGCCGAGGCGAGGTGTGACGTGCAGGTCTGGGTCTTATTAAAGAGGCTGTTGACTCTCTCTTCTGCCCTCTCTGAGCCTCTCGATCAGTCACTTTCTCCTAGTTGATCCACAACTGATCAGCCCTGTCGAGGCCAGATTTAGCCACTTTCTCTCTCTTTCTCTCTCCGTGTGTCTTGTTCTCTGTTTTTTGGCTCTCTATTCCTCCAGAGTGTTGTTTTTATCTGTCTAATGATGATCGATTGTGAGAGGCACGTTTGTTTTCATGCAGAGCGCTGATTTTGTTTGTGTCTCTGCTTGTTTTTGTGCATTTTCCCCCCTAATTTCCTTTTTATTTGCTCCTCTGCCACTGTCGTACTTCCTCATATCCTTCTCCATCTGCCTACCAGGTGGAGTACGATGGCCTGACGGGGCGAGTGGAGTTCAACAGCAAAGGTCAGAGAACCAACTACACCCTGCGGATCCTGGAGAAACACAGAGGAGGCCACAAAGAGGTCAGGAGCCACCTGTTATATTGTATCAGCCAGGTCACAGCAGCCTTGGGGTTTGGGTTAGTTACAGGTCACCTGGATGGTTTCAGAGAGCCGGCGGAGGCATTTTACAGGAAGGTTAGCGCCATCGCAGATTCCCCCTGATGCTACAGAGATCTCAGCTTTATTAAACAGATGTGTGTTTATCCAGAAGGCCTTTCACTCTGCAGTAGAGACATATTTAGTTACTGGAGTACAATAGAAAGCTTAGCCTTTACATGCTTTCCATGTTGTTGCTTATCTTTCAAAAAGATGTTTTATCGCAAATTCAGTCCAGATTGTATGTCTTTGGATTTAGTTATTTATCCTATCAGGTTTCTGTTTTACCTTTGATTCATGCTGCATTTTTACTTATTTTACTTGTTTTGAACTATGTATACATAAAAAAAAAATCATACGTTTAGTTTCTTATTATTTTGAAAAACGAAACATTTCTTTTTATAATTTGACATCTTTGCTCACACTTTATCTAATTAATAGCCGTCTTTGTGAAACCTTTGTCTAACATAACTGAATTTGCTGGAGGCTTGCAGCAGGCTTGATCTATATTGATTTTGGACTCCTTTGTCTTCACATGAACTATGAGCTCTGTTTGTTTTCTGGATCAACAAAAAAAAAAAAAATCATTAAAATGGTCCTGAATGTAATTCTTATATCTTATGAGCTGTACCTCAGTATGTAAAATTCACAGAGAGGATTTGGTGTTAAACAGACAAGACTTAATGAGTCAAGAATACTTTTATTTAAAAAATAATCGCGCATAAACAACTATTGATGGGCTGCATCAACAGGATTAAAACTACTCTGTTTTTGACAGGGATTTTATTTTTAATTAAGTTATTTTTCTTATTTTAGTGTAGTCTTAAGGAGACCACATTATGAATTTCACTTAGCAAACGGAGGCTGAATAAAGATTTAATTATTAGTGTTGAAAATGTTTTCCCATTTTGTTACATTGCAGCCAAAAACTTTAATATGTTTACTGCTGTTTTATGTTGCCGATGAAACCAAAGCAGGATATGATGCACAACGTTGGCATGCATCTTCATTCAGCTCTGCTGGGTCATTACTTATGGAACCATTTATTGACCCAATTGCAGTCTTTTGGTTTATGTCTGAGTGTTCAGAGGAATTTTCCTCAACATACAATGTTTTGCATGTGAGCCTTGTTAAGTTCTCGTCTCATATGACTAAAGCACCTTCTACTACTTGAGCCACACAGCAATTGTAGCTATTAGCTATCTTTCAGATATCTCTCATTCTGCCACTCTTCTAAAAAAGACCATGGGCGAGTCTGGTAGAAATGCTATAATTTTGGGTCTGTTTAGGTGGATAACCATGTTTTTTAGGTTTGCAGTCCATAGCAGACTTACCATTGAGGTTATAGATTGAACAGTGCTCTATGAAATATTCAAAACTTGGGAAAGTGTTTTGTAACCTAATGTTGCTTTAAACTTCTCCACAACTTTATCCCTGACCTGTCGGCTGTGTTCCTTGGTCTACATGATGGTGGTTGTTTACTAATGTTTTTCTAGTAAATCTCTGAGGAGCTGTATATATACTGAGATTAAATTACATACAGGTCAACTCTATTTACGCACACTGGGGCACGGCTATTCTGTTGCTGCTGACCCACAGTTCTCACCCTGCTGCTTACTGTATTTTTAATCTATTGTATTCATTGTTTTTATGCTCTACATGAGTGTGACTACGATAACCTTATGACGTTCTAGTTGCTATGATAAATCATTTAACCTATAAGGTTTTAATAAATGATACATATATTTTTATCTGTTTTACTCTAGCCATTTTTCTTATTTCTAAAATAAGAAATACGTATGTTTTGTGTGTTATTACTGGCTATAAACCAAAGACTGATCTGCACATGTTTGGACAATTAAATATTCACGTTTGTTTTTGTAGTTGCTAATTAGAATATACAGTATGAAGGCAATTAGTTACACAAAATTTTATTTAGAGTATTGGAGAAAAAGGGGTTGAAGACAAATTCAAATTTCACTTTAAAGTTTTTCATCTACAATATAACTATGCACTACCTTTAATGCATTTATAACTGTTGTTCTATAACATACAATTCTAATAAAATACATTGAAATATGTGGTTGTAAAGCTACAAAAGATGGAAAACTTCAAGGCACTAGTGCACAACAATGTAAAATGCAACCCACAAAACTGGTAAAGTCTTAAAAATTTATTTCATTATCTGCAAGAAAACTACCAAGAAAAAGCAATCTAAGTCAAACAGTTTAATTCCCATTTTATTTATTTGTATAAATTGTGCTGCCTGGCTAATCCCATAACCAAATAACATCCTGGGAGTCTCGTCAAAAGTCATTATAATTTTCTGATGGCCTCCTTAGAAAAGTATTACGAATAAGTGAAGAGAAATTAAGCATTAAAAAGCTAAGTTTAAGTGATTGCAAGGAAAGCTGCCTGTCTGGAGGGAACACTTCCTCCTTCCTTCTCCTCAGTATGTCTCCCAGATCTCTGCTATCAGCCAGGTGTCTCCAATACTTACACAAAAAGTCATCTTCTCACTTAAAGCTAAACTCCAACTCAGTTGAGAGCTTGGCTGTAGTAATTAACATTTTAACATTGCCCACCTGTTTGTATGGTGACATCCACTTTAGACACCCGGCAGCGGTTCACAAATAGAAAAAAGAAAAAGCTTTTAAATGTCAGAGCAGGATAAAAACTGTAATAGAAATGGTGCAGTTTTTTCAGTGGAGCCATTACCAGTCTTCTGACCCACTGAAACGTGTGCGGTATATTCCTAGGAAATGCCTCTGTGAGCCGCTGATCCACTCGGCACGTTGGTTAGGTCATAATTACACACTTATGCACCTAAGTGACTTTACTGTCTCCATAAAATAGAAATAAATGCGCTGTTATGCAATTCAAGAAAGGTGTGAATAAAGAAAAGAGACGTGGCTATAAAACAGCTAATCATGGATGCTTTTTATTCCCATCAATGCCAGCCTGTCACCAGCTCATTGCTTTGCTTGTAAATAGCAATTGGTTTATAATGGTGCATATTACTGCATTTCTTTTGGCTCCTGTGGGAACTACTATATCAATATAGATATACGGTACATAACAGGCTGTAAAGAGAAAGTACAGAATATACAGTGTCGAATGTTGTTTGCATTTTAAAGTAGACCGCTGGGATGGCTGTGCTGACTGATGTACTTGAGCTTTTAGTGTGCTGCAGTTTAAATATATATAACAACAGATTCAATTAGAGCTTAAGAGTGCATTATTTATTCCACAATGGTTATGGATTTTCTCTTGTTTTGTACTCTGTGTTAGATTGGGATTTGGTACTCCAACAACACTTTGGCAATGAACTCCACCAGTTTGGATATTAATGTCTCAGAGACGCTGGCGAACAAGACCCTGATTGTCACCACCATCCTGGTAAGGTCACAGCTACCTCACAAGTGTCCACACTGGCAAGTAGAGTTGTTTTTGTGCTTGCCTGCTGTGCTGGAGCTCACGCTGTGTTTTGGTCTCTTTCTGGCAATTTAGCTGTAGCTGTAGCTGTCATAGAAACTGACAGAGCACTGAGAAGGACGTGTTACTTAAATGAGGCTGTCAGAGTGCTGGTCTTTTATTAATGTTCTGCTGTCCTTTGGCTATTTAGATATTTAATGACATCTTAAAAACAGTAATGTCTTTGCTGATCCATCATCTTCCTTCTTATAATAAATACCGTGTATTCACTGTTTTAAAGGATTAAACTAAAATCAAAATAAATGTGTTGTGTGACACTGTTGTTTTGGGTCTTTGTTAAAAAAAAAAAAAATGAAAGAAGCAATACAGAGAGAAAATTGACTTTGCTAAGGTAAAGCAACTCAACTGTCAGGAATATGGACGGAAAGTGCCCTGTGACAAGACCAATGTCACTCCTGTCCCCAAAACACCTGGAGTAGCTGCTGTATTGCACTTACCCGCGTTCCCATGAAGTGCTTGGATCACATAGTCAAAGCCCGCACACATCCTCTCTAGCTGCTACAGTTGACCTGATGTGTTTTGCATGTAGGCCAAACCGTTTCCAAAGATGAAGCAATAGTTTCTGCACTGTGCTCTTCCCTCCCTCTCCAATAAATCAGAAAAATATGTTTGAACACTGCAAAAACTAAAATATAAGTAATATTAGATATCTTGGGAATTTATGATTGTTTCTTTTCTGGCAAAATATTTTTTTCTCACTAGGAGGTTTTTATGTTAGAACAATTCCTTATTTTAAGTGCTTTAGGCCTTAATTACCTCAGTAATTTATTTCTTATTATTAAATCCATAGTTACAAAGCAACACCTCATGTTTTTCCTTTAAATACTTATAAACACTAATGTTCCCCTACATTTATTATGCAATTCTGGGGTTCTGCTAATCCGTCCACATTGTACCAAAACAGTGATATCTCCAGAGAGGTGTGTTAGATCCCATCTTTATCACCCATGATTGTCCAGCCAAATTTAACCTTAACTCCAATGTTATATTTGCAAATGGCACCATCATCATTTTTTTACACATCAGGCACTGAAGAGTCATTTAACATTGAAGAAATAAGAAGCTGGTCATCTTAGTTTCAGGACAACAGTTTTCCAGAGCTAAAGGGGGCTATTGGAGGAGAGCTTGCCTGAGGATTTTTAGATCAATGTGAGTGAGGATCAAAGATGACCTAATCAGAAATCAGCAAGGCAGAGGCTTGTTTCTGCCACAACCGAGTAGTTTAGGTTGGACTCACTAACCAACTTCTCTCAATGCACCACTGAGAATATTTTGACATGCTGTTTCACAGCCTGTTACAGCAGCTGTAATGCTCTGTTCTGAAAAGCTCTGCCGAGGTTTGTAGATGATTACATAGTTACCAAAACAGCAGTGTGAGCCACCCAGGAGCGCTACAAACTGCACTAGAGCAGGAATTCACTGAAGATCATCCAGCCATTAGCAGAAACACCTGCACACCTACCAGCCGATTCAAGAACTGTTTCCATCCAAAGGCCATTGGCATTCAGAACTGAAGAAAAACAAGCATTTTCTATTTATTCAGTAATTTTACCTGTTAAGTCCTTGAATTTACACTGAATAACCTTTGTAAATTTACACAAATTACACCCTTCTGCACTGCAGCCCCTGCAGCCCATCACACTCACTGTTTAGATGTCGGATCATCCTATTTATTTATTTTTTCCTATCTTTTGTAAGGTTATAAGCATAAAACGGATAGGAAAAAAAAATCCAAAATGTTTATTGTTAAAATTTGAGAATTATTAATTGTTCTCCTACAGTTCAATGCTACAATTTGTGACATTTTACACTTGTGTTTTGCAGTAAATTTAAACTAAGTCATTAAGTGATTTGTTTAGATCACTTGGTAGACTCTTTTTTTTTTTTAATCAATCAACATATTTCTAATTCCGTTTCTATTGCCAGAGTTTCTGAAACGTCATTTTTCTTTTGAAACTTGATGCATTTATTTCTTCTGCACCACTTTTGACATAAATCAAGCTCTTTCTATGATAGCCTTGCTGCTACCCAGGTTTATCTGCATCAGTTTTATTCACTGAGCAGACTGTAGGTTTTTAATCTGTCAAGGTCCCAGACTAACCTGCATCTGCAGCCATCTCCCTCTAGCGAATTGTGTCTATTGAAGCAATTTTCTATTAGCGTTCTGTAGCTGCAAGAGACTCACAGAGCAGATAAAAATATTCTAAGGTGTGCTGACTCTGCTGAGGCGTGCTCACCTTTACCCATCACAGGTCAAACTTGGGAAGAAATGTTTTATAAAAATCCTTTGACACATTTACAAATACATTTTCTTCTTCTGTCAGATCTTTTAAAATGACTGATAACTGTTAATAGATTTATGGTAGAGGCTTGAAAATGTTTAGTCTTGTGAAAGGCTTTTCCCCCCTTTTGTGTTTATTCAGTTTTTACCTTTTTGTCACACTTAAACGTTTGAGATCATCAAACTCATTTTTTAAAATTTAAGATAAGTATAACCCTAGATGATGATTTCATTTATTGGTTATCCAAACCACTCTGGTCCTAAGTAAACCAGCTCCTTGGTAAATTAGAAATCACTTACCTGTCTCACAACATGAAACAGAAAGTAACTAAAAGATTTCAAAAAGCAACACTTTATGCCTATTGTAGAAAGAAATTCAAAACTAGATGAGAAACAAAGCCATTGAGATCCATCATGCTGGAGAGAGTTACAATGCAATTTCTTAGGCTTTGCGAACCACAGAGAGAGCCATTATCCACAAACAGAAAAAAAAAACATTGAACGAAATTACTCAGTCAGTGGTTATGATTCAGCATTTAAAAGAAACTTGGCAAAAATGGCATCTATGAAAAGAGTTTGAAAAAAGGTCAGTTTCACATTTACCACAAAACATATTGATAAATATTCTAAAACAATTCTAAAACAAAAGTGGACTTTTTGGAAAGTCGTGCATCACATTGCATTTGACATAAACAAAGCAATTCAGACAAAAAGCATCGGCCATGCGGGTGACAGTGTGTTAGTCTGGAACTGGACAAGGTTCTCAATTCTGCTCTCCTAATGTAAAAAACACCAACAACAAAAAAACAAACAAACAAAACAAAAAGGCTTTAATGAGCCAACACAAAGTCTGGATGTCATGGCATTTCCTTAAACTGTCTGTTTAACTTGAAAACCTTATAGTGTAGCTGATTTTAAGACAACCAAAATGTGATGTTAAGACTCATTCTCAGTTATTATAAAAGGTTGATGGCAGTGATTGCCACCAACAGGTGGCACAACTGGTTATTATGTTAGTATCTTGAGTTGTTTTTGGTGTATTTCTGTAATCTTTAGTCATTTTCATTAGATCAGTTTAGTTTCTGTTTTTAAGTTCAATCCTCTCTTAGTGATTCTAGTTTATCTCTCGTGTCAAGCTGTTCTGTTACTCCAGTTTTATTATTATGTTCCTTATGTCTACTCATTCTTCAGATTATTTCCTACTCCCCTGTGTACTCTCTCTGTCTCTTGCCCCTTGAGCCATTTCCTCTCACATTTTCAACCAGTTAGCCCATCAGCCCAGGTCCATTGTTCCACATTCACTCTCCCAGTACTTAAACACTTCTGCTCCTCAAAATTTGCAGATTCCTCCTGTTAACTCTGATTACTTTCCTGTTTCATAATGCTGGCTTTTTGTTCTGGATTTCTGTTTTGTTTGGCTCTGGCTCCCTGTGTGTTTTTGTAAGTTTTGTTAATTTTTTTCATGAAAGATTTTTCATCTACAAGCTGCCTCTGCCTCTCTGCATGTGGCGCCACTTTAAAACAACACATCTTTGATAGATTTTACTCTTATTAAAAGATCATTTGAAATTAGATTTTTGTGTTAACATGTTGTCTTTGATATTAAAAACTGTGTAATTTTCTGAAATTTAAGTTTGACAATAAACGAAAAACGATGAAAGAAATATCAGGGACTAAATACCTTTTTATTAGCTCATTAATTTTGTTGCAAATAATTAGCTCAAACTTTTGACACCACTTGGATCTTAATTTGAAGCAAAAACGCAGGTCACAAAAACTATACTCCTCCATGTGCTAAACAAGTTAATAAGAAAAAGTTTGAACTGCCTTGTTATTTAAACCTTAATTAGCTGTTTGACAATCCGTACAAGAAATCAATAGTGATAGATAATATCTTCTACAACTAAACACTCTGCCTGTTTAGACTGAGATTCGTCATGTTTTCCCTCTGCACAGGAGAACCCATATGTGATGCACAAGGACAATTACCAGGATTTCGAGGGAAACGAGCAGTACGAGGGTTTCTGTGTTGACATGTTGAGGGAGCTGGCAGGCATCTTAAAATTCTCCTTCAAGATCAAGCTGGTGGATGATGGGCTGTATGGGGCCCCGGAGCCCAACGGCTCTTGGACCGGGATGGTAGGAGAGCTGATCAACAGGGTGAGTACTCTGCAGAACGCGTGCAGCAATAACAGCTAGAAAACGTGCAACAAACACACAGTGATTCATCCACACAGCCACATACTTGTACACACACTTGTGCTGTAGCCCCAAACCACAGTTCTGCTGTAACTCCCCATGTCTCAAATTGCCCTCAGAGGGGAGTAACACTCTTATCTGGGACAAAGGCTGAATTGATAATTCCCCAGAAGAGACTGAAAAATTTGCTAAATTTTGCCCGCTCCGTGTTTCCAAGCTGAAAACCACTACTAACCACTTTCTTTTGCATATATACAAATATCTATTTTTTTTCCACTCAACCTGTCCAGGCCTATTGAGCCTGTGACTGACACTCTGGTTGAAGCAGGCTAATGAGAGCCCCTCTCTGTTTAATTACCATACGGTATACTTCAATTACCGAGCCATGGTCCCTGTGTGGGGTCTGCAATAGCGGCGCTCCCCCGGCTCTCCATGCTTCCTCACCCTCCCCGCCCTCCTCGTAGCCCGATCACTCGGCTGTAATTAGTAGCCCATGTTCATCAATTAGCTTTTAATGGAAGAGATGAAGGGGAGGCAGAACAACCAGAGACCTGCAGGTTTTATGCAGGTGGAAAAACCAGGGACCTAGTGTTTACTTTCAATTAGCTTAATTTGGATCATGGAGAAATAGTTTGAGCGTGTGCAAGAGAAAATAGCACGTCTGCATATTTCATAAGAGGTGGCACAGTGAACTTTTAACATGCTCAGTGTGGTGCCTTGCAGAAGTATTCAAACTTTTGCACCTGAATCTTCCTACTGAGGGACATTCTATAAACCCTATAAACCTTTACATCAACCAAGTGCAGGAACAGAAAATGATAA
>CAEFZY010058964.1:0-12462 GCA_903066815.1 Brachyrhaphis roseni | reverse complement strand
AAGGTATATTATTAAAACTTTAAAAACTTTTCCTCTGTACCGTCTGTATGTAGGCACATGCGGCTTATAGACCGGTGCGACTTATGTATGTACAGCAGATGTTTTCTCTTTAAAATGTGCTGGGTGCGGCTTATAATCAGGTGCGCTCTATAGTCCGGGAATTATGGTAACTATGTTAGCTTAAGTTGTTTTAAAAATGCTGTATATACCAAATGTGACATAAAAGACATTTGACTTTGCAACTTAACGTATTGAAATTGGACCTCTGTCTCCTTAAGAAGCTCCTGGTGTTTCTCAAACTCCGCCTTCAAGACGTCATCACAACATGGCTCCTCTATTAACCCTTTAACAACATTTTCACCAGCGTTTCACTGAGAAGTAGCTCCTATAATGAGCTCAGCAGATGTGCAGTTCCACTAGGTGTTTGCTAAATCCTGCTGGCTAGTCTGAAGGAGCTGAGCGGGATAATCCTGCTCTGTAAGGCAGAAGCTCTGAGAAGGAGTGTTATGGAAAAGATGGGA
This sequence comes from Brachyrhaphis roseni, assembly GCA_903066815.1. Lineage (NCBI taxonomy): Eukaryota > Metazoa > Chordata > Actinopteri > Cyprinodontiformes > Poeciliidae > Brachyrhaphis > Brachyrhaphis roseni. The sequence goes on along the minus strand of CAEFZY010058964.1, from coordinate 11,941 downwards.
GCCACGGGAGATTAGAGGATTTATTAAATAAGCATGAAAGAATCAAGGAAACACTCCAGGTATGTTTTTGATGCAAGGATAACAGTAAAACATGATGTAAAGCTAAGAAACAGTCTATTTTACTAACACTGCCCTTTTAAAATGCCTTGCATTTCATGGATCCAGATGGAATATCAAAAGGCTATCTTTGCCAAAATTAGCACGGTATCCTCTGGTATTACAGTGAAGACTTTGTCTTCATTTCACAACTGTAAGAAGACTCATATCAGAAGAGTCTCCACTTTGATCACATTCCCTGCAGCACATCTAACTACTCTCTAAACACAACGTGTCTGACTTACATTGTTCAGTAAAATGACAATTTGGGCCTCATGGAAATGACTAAAATACTCTTCAGTTTCACAGTTCTGTCATGGTTTTGGGAACGCGTGGTGTCACTGTTTGTATTAATGTGACACTTAGTTATTTCAGTGACAGCTCTGAATAGTCAGGGTGTATAAGCAAAGGCAAAGGGGAACACTTCATCTGTCGCTTTATATTTGCCAGATACGACTGCATGCGAGCACGACCATAGACAATAGAACAGTCTGCAGCCACGTTAAAAACAAACAGTCGGTTTATGTGCTATGACAAGTTAAATAGATGACACTGACGTGAAGTTTTGCCAAAGAAGCCATTTTGCCGACATGTCGGTTTGCTAATATACTCTCCTAAAACCACACTGTCTTTTGCGCCACAAGCACAGCAGAACAGCAGCTGCCCTTTGTTGTTCAGCTGCTGCTGGTGGTTTATGAAACATTCACAGCTATTTATGACCCGTTTGAAAAGCAAGTCATGGCTAATTTAGGGCAGAACGCCCAGCTCTCATTGATTGTAAATGTGTTATTGTCACATGCATGAAGAGATAATCTAATATAATCGTCTGGTTGGTGGAAGAATGCCAGAGTTGCGTGGTGGCTGGGTAAAGTATTCCAGCAGAGAAAATGAGCTTTTTCTGTCACAGCGTCCAGACAGGTTGAATCTAAAAAAAGGTCGAGTGTTTTGTGTTGCTGCTGCTGTTATTAAGGCATGTAACCACACACACATGGTGCTCTGAGGTGACTTGGGGCTCTTTGTCTAGCAAATGGAGGGAACATCCTTGATTCTTGACAGGTAGATGGATGGGTGTGCATTTATTTGTGTGTGTGTGTGTGTGTGGAGGGCAGAGACAGATGGATGAGAAAAAGATTATTGTGTGGGAAAAAAAAGAACATTGAACAAGACCAATATTCATCCGTCTGGGTTTTTCAGAGTGACTGGCACAGAGCAGCAGGCTCAACACTGGAGCTAATGAACTGGTCATCATCAGCCTCTTTCCAGGCTTGTGGTGTCAATCCCAGGTTTTCTGTTTCACTGGAGTCTCACATTCAACTCAGATAAAACAGACAAGGGGTGAAGCAGATCGGAGGATGACCTGGTTTCGCATCATCTGTCCGTTACACTGGGTTTGATTGAGGACCAAAGTTGCAACATTTGTTAATTTTCTGCAGGTTCATTTTCACATTCCCCTGCGTCAAACGAACCTGGCCCTTTGAGCAACCTGATAAAGGCTTAAGAGTCAAAATCGGCTTTTGTTGACATCGACACGTGACAAAAATTGCGTCATTTTAGATTCACAGAGACACCTGCCGAACTGGACACCAAGCCCAGTCATAATTGATTAGTGAATAATCAAACAAACCTACAAATTTCCTCTCTGCATCAGATAAACATTTCTCAAAACTAATAATTTCTCCTGGAGATAGTTGAAGTGAAATCTAAACATTGCTGTTACAGCGCACTTCTGCATGTAATACAGCAACAAACCTCTGCTTTATATTCAGAAGTTTGTTCACAAAATATTCACAAAATGAACAAATATAGAGTGGTGTCAGATATGTCGATCAAATTTCAAATATTAAGATTACATTTGTGCACAAAGATGACTGAAACACTCCTTACTGGGTGGTGTTGGTAATGTACTGTACAGTTGAACCTTGACATAAAAGCAAATCAACATCAGTTTTTTTAAAAACAAGCCATGGCTTGGTCCACATATTTTGTGAAATCTGAGTTGAGAATCGTGCTTCGGGACGCCACTGCTAGCTGGGGCAAGTCATAGCCTCAGCTGAGACCATGTCTTGTTTATCTACACAAAGAAACAGATGCCTGTTGAATTGAAGTAGGAGATAATGGAAAAACATGAACACGAGTTGAAGTACAATGGTGGCGACGGTGTTAGGAGTTCGTCTGGCAACTGGCAACTGGTGGGTTGCCAGTTCGATCCCCATTCTGAACACCTCTGTGGATGTGTCGTTATGCATTCGAACAGCAACAGAGTTCATGTCAACCAAGCCAAAACGTAGGTTTTTAGACTGACCAGAGTTCAGTTTTTTGGTTCGCATCAGAGTGCGATTAAGTAAATGAAACTGAGTTACTAGGCAAATAAGCCAGAGAAGGATTAAACCAGACTAAACAGGGCTGGTGTGAATGCACCCTTATTGACTGCACTGGAGTAAGTGTTTTCTCTTCACGCCATCACGCTCAGAGGATTTTAACTCAACAACCTTTGACTATCTGGGCTTCTTATTAGCAGCTCTGCCATGCTAAGGTGTTCTCAATATCAAAAGAAGTACTGGTTTCATTACAGCTTGAAAATAATCCAATTAATTTCAATCAATGTGGGGATTGAAAAACCCAAATTGTGGAGGATTTCAACTGAAGAGCTGAATATTGATAAATTCTCTCTCCGACAAAGAAAACTGGATGGTACAATTGTTTTCAATGTAAAATTTATAATATAATCTGAAAAATGTTCTCTCCATTCTTTACCAAGTTCACCATTAGTCTGTTCGGTAATGAGGCTACCTAAAGCCTCAAAACAGGTTAAAAATCCAATGCTTAGCATTCAATGCAGTTTGCCAAAGCTTTGCAGTGGTAAGCAGCACGTTGACTGCAATCAGAAGCTTCATTATAAATTTTCACACCAATCTGTCTCTGCTGTCAGCTTCTTGAAGGTTAGAGCAGCATGACAGATGCAGATAAGGATCAATCCAAACATGCCTCACAGACTCCCAAACACAGTTATACTATTTGTCTTTCATCATTTATGTTTTTGTCCCTCTTAGCCTTTTTCTTTTAGTTTAGTTTCTAATTGACATATCAATAAAGTAATTATTAATATCCAAACCTAACAACAACTTGGTTCCACTGTTCCAGTTTCTGAAATCTAATGTAAAATCTCATTCAGAATATTTTAAACTGTGTAAAGTCTTTTCATTTAATGAAATATGGAAGAGTCAAACCAAGACTGGTTTATTCTACAAGGATAAATTTGTTCTCCTCCGTCCATTTTATAACATTTAATGAAAGCTATTAGTTAGCTTTAGATAATTATCTAACTAAACAACCAGCTAGCCATTTATATCACTAGCTGGATAGCTAGATAGATCTAGCTAGCTGCCTGTCTATACAGCTGGATAGATCTGGCCGTCTAGATTGCTAGCTAGACAGTTATAGTTATCTAGATAGATCTAGCCATCTATACCCATCTACAGAAAACGTAAAATGTTTATCAATGTCTGTGCTTTTTCTCTAAAGGGTAGTAATTAAAGTATTTTTGGAGATGGCGTAGAAAAACATAAAGCAGGTTGTCACATGACAGTGTTACAGTATTTTTAAAAGGATGTTTTTTTGTTTTTTTGCTGTTTTCTGCCATGTGGACTGAAAAAAAGCCCCAAAAGCAGGAAGCAGACTACTGGGAATTCTGGGTAAATACAACCAAAACACGTTCTTGTGTCAAGTGCTAGCAGGAGAAATTGATTGTTGTCTTTTACCAAAGACAAGAGAGAAATCCTACAACTACTGAAGTTTGATGCTACTCCATTTTTGTTTACATTTTGTGAAGAAGGAAGATGCGATCATGTCTTCTTCAGAGGTTTTCATGTTGTTTTATGTAGTTTTTAGTGCAGCTCCACCACAGGCGAGGAGGGGAACAGGGTTTTCAAAGGGTTTGGTTGGTTAGACACAGAGCGGCGCAAAATCGAACCGCAGCAGCTGAAAATTTAACAAATTATGCAATTATTTTTCCCAATCAAGCTGAGCCTATGGGGCAATCACCTCAAATTATGATGTAACACATTGTTACATCATCAACTATTATGTAAATAAATCAAATAAAATCAGTTTTGATTAAATTTATTTTAACTCCGACATAATTAAATTTGAAATGACTTTGGGTAGTCAAATTTGGTATGACATAGTAATCATGTTTGAAATGTTTTATCTATGCCTTCATTTTCTATATTTTATGTTTCTTTTAATGTTTTTATGAATCCGTCTTTCATTTTTATGTCATGTACTGCACTTTGGATAACCTTGTGTATGAATGATGCTAGTATAATGAAAATTTCCTTGACATGTTGAACTCTGAGTTTTTGACTCTTCCCCTCAGATTAAAAAAATCTTATTTTTATAGCAAAGGTGTTCAGTTTTTAGAAAACCCGCCTGTATACGTTTACTTTTGTAAAGACCAATCTTTTCACCTTTAGACTTTAGAAGCAAAAACAGATAATGTGCCATAATCATCTCCATGGAAACTAAAACGAAGCCTTACCCTGTTCTACTCTATGAATACTGTAGGTATAAATGGCTGCATATTAGGGTGTGTGCAACATTTCATTATCTCTCTCTGTACTCAACAGTTGATGGCCCCAAAAATCGATACTATACCAGTCTATTAAAGTTTCTGCTGTCGCTCCAGTCTGAAGACCCCCAGCTCTGGAAATTCTCCTGATCTCATTATGTCCTCACTGTGCAACAAGACATATTGTGTGCTTGAGTTGTTGTTATTGCTGAGCTGAGGTTATTTCTGTCTTAGAAAGCTCTTCCCAATTTGCTCACGGTGGATAGATCACCTCTACAAGCCCTATGATACGTTCCCTGAGGAGATTTGCCAGAGTCTTTAGCATAATGAGAAAAAAACTGATCAACACAGCCAATGTGGATGCTACTGTAATTAGCAATGGATGTCAACAGGATTTCAAAACTGGGATAGGTGATTCCTTGAAACAAGGAATCAGTCAATCAATAAATTCTTTCTTTTTGGTTCTTTTTCTTATTTGCTTCTGTTGGTGCGTTTCTCTGTTTCGGTTTCCATTGTCTCCCTCCTTTGAACTAACCTCCATGGTTAATGATCCGCCATGACCCTGGCGACCTTTAATTGAATAATAAATGAGTGGATCTGATTCCAGCCTCTGCAGTAGACTGCAGGAACGAACGGCACAAATGCATGACGCGAATTACAAGGTCATGTTTGAAAAGTTATACAGTCGGACACAGACTGTCAAAGAATACAATGGAAATAAAATGCAGTTCACCCCCTAGAATAAATGACTGGTCTTTAAAATGAATAAAAACAGCCAAAAGTGGTTTCTTAAAAGAAAAGTCTCCAAAAAGTGTAGAAAAGTTCTTTCCTCTCAAAGAGCAGAGAGAGAAAGAGGAAGTTCAAACCATCTCCTCCATCAATTATATCACAGACTCCAACGTCTCTCTGTGCCTCGACAGACAGAAATTTAAAGAGACAGACCCCCACATTCAAGGCATCAAATTATAAAGTCAAATTTCTTTTAAGTCATATTTGACAGCATTTGTATAACAACTGAGGTAACATAGTTACTTGATTGTGCCATAAAATTATACTATGTGGTTGAAAAACACATAATTCAACATGTTTAAAATGTGGGAGATGTGTAGCTCTGCTTGTTCACCACAGGAATATCAGTGCTTGAAGCCTGAAGATATTTTCAGTCTAAGTGGACAAGACCCAAAAATCCTCTGATGCCTTCTGCTCAGATGAAGTCTCTCTATCACCATCATCTTATGGAAGAGAGGATTGCATCAGCTTCAGCGGGGCTGCTGCCCGTTCCAGATCCACTGCCCTCCAACACAGACATGTCAAATGTGCTTTGTGGTGATGCAGGAAAAACTACAGCAATGCAGCCTTCTGACCCTTAAGAAACAACTTAAAATTCTGTCCATGAAAATCAAAACACAGAGGCAAAGTCAGGAAAAGTCCAGCAACTAGGCTTCAAGATTACCACTGCAACCAAGTTTATTTGAATAAACTCAGAAATTTTGAGAAGTCAAAAATTTTATAGAAAAATCTAGAAAATCTGAGTTTCAAAAGTCAAAAATTTTTGACATTTCACACTCTGAAATTTCCACATTTATTCCCAGACAATTTTGAGATTGATCAAAAAAATTAATTTTTTTCCCCCACAAATATACAACTTTCAGAGTTCAGAAATGTTCCAGATTTTTCTAAAAAGCTTTTGGTAGAACTTTCTTTTTTTTTTTTTTTTTATCTACAATGGCCCTAAAATGTCAGCGCAATTTTGTAAACTTCCATTAGTAATGTTAATCAAGTGAAGAATCCCAAACTGAACAAATTGGCAAGTAAACAATGTTTCAGCCACATGCAAATATCTTTGGAGAACCTACAACGGACACAGTTTTGTCAACAAAACACAAAGAAGCATCCAAAGATTACTTCATGTAACAACATGAATTATGTAATTCAATGACAGGACTTGTGTGTGAAACAAAAAGCTTGGAATCCACAGTTTTACCAGAAGCTCAGAGCATTATATGCTCTGAGAAGCCCACATAAAAGAGCCATTTCAGTGTGTACAGTGGTCCTGAGTGGGACAGTTTATATCACAACACGATTCTTTTATTTTCCAGTAAGATGAGCACATTGCAATTAATCTGATTGTCTGGGGAGCCAAAAATATTTCCAGAAACAACAATCCAACTTACAATAAAAGGCAGAAAAAAAGAAAACAATCCGGAAATGGATTTTAAATGTGCAGCGGGTGGCGAAAAATAACTGCAGTAAGCCTCACAGTGGGATGCAGGTACTTGTGGGAAGAAGCTATTTTATCAGAGCTGGTCGGAGCCCACGTTACAGCACTATAACCATGTTTCCACTCCCTGATCAACTTAATGGGCAGACTGGGTCTCCGGGCGATCTGCCATCCTCACGCACATCCACACATGCGTGGTCACGCCTGCATGCACAGATAGACACATAGTGTGTACACATATAACTGAATTAAACAACTGGGAGCCAGTGATATTGCAGCCGGCCAGCCAAATAGATGAGGCGTGGGGGGATTTGATAAAATGAGAGAGCAGAGAGAGATGTTGTAAAGGAAAAAAAGAAAGCAAGTTTTTGAGTCTGCGTGTGTGTGTGTGTGTGGTTTGGGGGTCTGATGAGCTGCCAGAAGCCGGGGTGGTTTGGCATGGATATAAAAGAGCGGAGCTAGCCATGGGGCACAACAGCATCGACACTAAATCCTCATACAAACAAGTAAACACACACACACACATACCGACGTGGTCATTTATGTACAAACAGTTCACACAGAGAGACAAGCTCAACACATCAGCCTGTAACTGCCAAGCTCTAGCGATCATTACACTTCGAGTGCTAACCGGTCAGTTTGCGCAACGTCTGTGTGAATCTGTGATGGAGAAGTTTTACCAGAAGCTCGGAAAGCTAATTTGCTGATTTTTACCTTTTTATGTGCTACAGCAAAGAGATTTTCTTTGAACCAATCTGGAAACAAAACATTTCTAAGCTTCTTTCTAAAACTTATTAAGTTATGCATCGATTAATCCCTTTAAGGGAAAACCTAGAGCACGTTTAGAGCAAATAGCAAGTTCATTGCAGGAGTGACAAAAGCACACATTCAAACCTAGGAGGGACTTATGGATGCCAGCTATCTTAACATGCCTGGTTTTGGACTGTTGTAATGATCTAGATACCTGAGAGGGTGCATGAGAGGGCTGTACTGATCCATTGCACATGACGTCAAGCTCTTTAGAAAGTGGCCCACTCCTCCATGACAGATGTCAAAACGACATATGCTCAACGTCAACTCATGTAAAGTTTGCCAGAAGTCCTATATTGCTTTTATTTCGTTGACTTCATTGTAATAATGTTCATAGTGTTGTTGGGGTGCTTGACTGCACAAACAGACACAGATGCAAACCAAACTTGTCATTTTATAGTACAACTCTGGATGAGGAAAGAGAGATGCTTAGCAGCCGTCAACCATAAGGACTGGCAGGCTTCAGTGTAAACGTGGATTTACAGTGAAAACTGAAGGTGAGACCATCAACTTTCACATACTTCATAATTAAGATTAGTAAGATGCAATCAAATGTTATGGAGAAGGTATACGTCTAATAATTACTAACCATGGAAAGAATGCCCCACCATCACGTAGTCTACCATGTACGAAAAAACACTGGTTAGCATCTAGATTTTAGGACTCTTTTTAAAATCTGCTCTGGTGTAATGACAGTGGAATAGATCATATGATTTCAGGCAAACTCGACCATTTGATCAAATCAACAGGAGAGCGAAGGTATGGGCAGGTTTCTAAGGTAGCTATTTCCTACATTTGTAAAAACCTCTGTCTCTAAGCCCCTGCTAGGTCTGCCACGTCCAGACAAATTAGCTCAACTTGAAAAGCAGAAGCCATGAACATACTGCAGAAATAACTTAAGAAAACAATCACAGTCGCTACATTCAGTACTGCCATCGCCCAATTCCGATGTCCATCATGCCGCCGCAACGTGATTGAATGACGTAGTTGCAAACTGTCAGTCAACACGTTTAAGATCCCATCACGTCTTTCTCCCTCAAACAGTCCTTTGGAGGAAAGCAGAATGATTGGGAGTCATTCAATTCAACTTATGGAGTGTTTGGTTGAAAGTAATTCTAAAAAATGAAAAAATATGTATGCTTTTAGATTGTCTAAGGAAATTGGTGTTTGCAACAACAGAGCATGTTGTTGCAAACATTTTCCTTTTATTTGTTTTGTCTCTTGATTTTGGATGAACTGCAACCAACAAAATTTGCAGTATGGGTATTTCTATGACGCTAATGTGACCCATTCATCAGCACTGATTTAATTTGACGCTTAAAATCCGAGCTAAATACAAGAAGTTCAGTTCTTATTAGCAAGGTCATAATAAAAACCTGAACTCAGGGTTTCTACACTGCCTTGCGAAGCTACATACATGTCATATGTTCCTTTGATTTTAATTCTTTAGGCTAGTCAGACTTCCAAATTAGTCATACTGCTACACAACAAAAAAGAGAGAAAAACACTTGTTATCTGTTCTTTAAACAGATGTCTTTGTCGTCTTTCGGTTTACTTGTCAAAGCCTTCAAAGTCTCAATGTCAGTCCTTTGTTTCCTCGCCTCACATCTGACATACTGTGCATTCACATTGAACTGGATCTAACAAATCATCGTCAAGGTTACAGTACATTCAATGGCAGCAAGTGGCAAACCTCCAAGGCAATTCCTCCATTTATCCTCCCCTCAGTGTTTTCAGCTATTATGGATTTTCAATTCACCAGTTTTTACCATCAAGTGGAGGGCCTTGAAACGCCTGCTTCCCTTCTCCACAACGTTTCTTTCTTCCTACACTGTAGATGTTTTTGATTTATTTGTGCTTTTACTGAATTCATTCCAAAGCTTTATAATCTTGCTTCTTCTAAGGTTTTTTACTTTGTTGTTGAGATTTAATGGATTATTGGAAAAGTGCTTTTGTTATTCCTTATATTTTGTGTTTTTATTTTACAGAAAAGGGAAAGTAATCCTCCTTTTATTTCTAGGGGCTTAATGTAGAAATTATACTTATATCTGTTTTTTAACATTCCCAATTCCTTTTAATAGTCTGTTTGGACTACTCTGCATCAGGTCATATCCACATCCTTCCTATAACCAATGATCCTTTACGTGAATAGCATTTGTAACTTCTGGGCTACATTTCCACGTCTCTCCCAGACTCAGATTCAAATAGGTGGGAATACTCTTGAAATAAGAAAGCATAATCCTAACTTCACCTACAAATGTAAAAACCTTGGGAGGATGACCTGAGAAAATGTGCTCTGATCATGCTTGCATATTTAACTTCTTCATCAATTCTCCTCCAAGAGATGACTGAAGTTTTAAGAATATAATTTTATTTCCTATTTATATGTGGGTAAACATATCAAAAAAACAAAAGAAGTAATTTAGCTGAGCTGTAAATCAGTAACTAGCTTACTGAAAGTTACGAACACAATCACTCTTTTTCAATCTCAATTTTTCTTCTCCCTTTTAAAATGACTGGGTAGTTTGTTATTGCTTCACCATGGCAATAAAAAAAAATAATTTCAGAGAAAGTGAATTTACCAACAGTGGATCCACTCTCAGGCCCTACAGCTTTCCACCAAGCCGTACATTACTTAATTCTTTTTTTTTTTTAATCTCCATTGATTAGCTGTGTTGATCCATTAGTTAGTTGCTGCTAGCACCACCGAGGAGCGCCTCAGTGGGTGCTATGCTAATTTCTGCTCTTACGAAATCTGGCTTTGGGCTAGAAAATACAAAACAGGGCTTTAAGGCCTTTGACTTGCACATAAAAAAAGTCAGTTATGAAGCAAACATGTCCTCGTTTTAAGCTGTGGCACTTTAAGTAATGCTCCAAGACATTCTTGCACCCCCTTCTTCACAGATGTCAAGTTTTCATGCTCTTTTGTTGTGGCACTTGTTTTGCTACACCGGGCCGCAGGAAACAGATTTATTACAATAACTGTGATTGAGGAGGAAATCCTACTCTGGGTAATAAGGAACATGTATTTAAATTTTTATCATTCTGACAACATGCTCACAGTATTCTGTGAGCATGTTGTCAGAATGATAAAAATTGATAATGATAAAATGATAAAAATCTCAAAGAAGAGATTTTCTTTTGTTCTATGTTAGCTGTATTAACACTGCTGAATATGAAAGACAAAAAAGATTTCTGGATTTAAGCCACATTTATCAACTGTTTCACTCAATGTAAATCTAGATGTACTGGATTCATCAGAGCCAACAGAAGCAAGTAATATCTGCCAAATGCTATTGTAATTAGAATTTGCTAGAATTATTGAGTCTTTAAAGTTACTGTTATATGTATATGAATTTAATTTTCATGTTTGTTTTTTTGTTACAATTACAGGTGGGTGGGTTGATCTAAATACTGAAAATATCAATACCAAGCTGGTATCAATTTTGAACTGATACAGCAAAGATTGATATATTAGTTTTATATTCCCTCTGGAAATATTATTTTATTTTTGTATTTTTATGTCTCATATCCATCTCAAAAGAGATTTTGTTTTTATTTGCTCTTAAAATGACTTTTTTTCCACATTGCTTATTAAGGAAAAAATGCATCATGCTAATACAATATTAAAGTATTAATTTTGCAGACACATGTAAAGTTTATACAAATTCTGTCCAAGATTTGAACAAAATAATTCAAAGAAAAAACCCCCATAAAAACCAAAAGAATCAAAAATTGGACAATGCATAAAAAGTATCTGTATGAGTATTAATACTGGTGATTCTGGTCCAATATTTACTTTGTACCAGATCAGTACCAAAAACTGCTGCATCACACACACACCTCCACCCCCACACACACACCTCTGGTTCCAATAGTCACACACACATTGACATGTCCTTTTGAAGCTCAGACATGTCCAGACAGGATTACTTGTTGCACCAGTTGCAGCTGCACCTTTAATCACATCAGGAACTACATGTAGCTTCTACTGGTGTGTTTAAAAGATGGATAATGCCTGTTTTTTTCCAAGAGTCATAGAATCTACCGTATTTTCCGGACTATAGAGCGATTATAAGCCGCACCCAGTGCACTCTCAAACGAAAAACCATTTTGTACATACATAAGCTGCACCTGTCTATAAGCCGCATGTGCCTACTTACAGACGGTACACAGAAAGAGTTTTCAAAGTTTTAGTAATATACCTTAGCTTTTCTTTCCAAACAGTGCCTGTGACGCGGCAGTAA